>CAUYLG010045064.1:0-12894 GCA_963573385.1 Cacajao melanocephalus | reverse complement strand
CTCTGTCTCCAGGCCGGAGTGCAGTGGTGCAGTCTCGGCTCACTGCAACCTCCGTCTCCTAGGTTCAAGCGATTCTTCTGCCTCAGCCTCCCGAGTAGCTGGGACCACAGGCGCGTGCCACCACGCCCAGCTAATTTTTTTATATTTTTAGTAGAGATGGGGTTTCACTGTGTTGGCCAGGATGGTCTCGATCTCTTGACCTTGTGATCCGCCCGCCTCGACCTCCCAAAGTGCTGGGATTACAGCCGTGAGCCACTGCGCCTGGCCCAGATTATTTTAGAACACTCAGTGTTCCTCTGTGTTAAACTATAAGGCATAACATTTTTTTTTTCACATTTTCTGCCTCTATCCAGTATGTGGGACTTAACTGAACTTAGAAGGGACTTCAGAACTATTTATTTAGAAACAGGGTCTTGCCCTGTTGCCCAGGCTGGAGTGCAGTGGCGTGATCATAGTTCACTGTAACCTTGAATTCCTGAAATACCTATTTAAAAAGGAGAAGCTTGGTCCAGGTTGGGGGACTCACAGCTATAATCCCAGCACTTTAGGAGGCTGAGGTGGGCAGATCACCTGAGGTCGGGAGTTTAAGACCAGACTACACAACATGGTGAAGCCCTGTCTCTACTAAAAATATAGAAATAACCAGACATGGTGGCGGGCATTTGTAATCCCAGCTACTTGAGAGGCTGAAGTAAGAGAATTGCTTGAACCTAGGAGGTGGAGGTTGCAGTGAGCTGAGATCACGCCACTGCACTCCAGCCTGGACAACAGAGCAAGATTCTGTCTTTAAAAAAAAAAAAAAAAAGATTTGCCTTTATTAGTCTTTCAAAAGTATTCAATTTAGTTTTCATAGAGAGAAATAATTTTTCCTCCACCCTTATTTCATCATGTAATGTAACATTTATTTAAGTATGTAGTTAAAACAAGAACAACTGGAACAAACAGGTTAGTGACCAAGCATTAACTCAACAGTGGGAGCAGCAGTGTGTGGATGTATCAGAGGATCAAAGAGTTGAAGTCTATCTCCAAGGGTTCAACATGCACTGGGCTTCTGTATCTTTTCTTTTTCTGAGACAGGGAATTAATTTCAGAAGAAAAATAAAAATCTAATTAATTTGCTATTGTTTCTTCCCATAGCTAGAAACTATCAGTGACATCTACCAAGTAGAGTAGTAGTTAGTCCATTGTCCATCATGCTGTATTTCCCAGGCTGGAGTGCAGTGGCACATTCATACCTAACTGGAGCCTCAAAATCCTGGGCTCAAGTTATCTTCCCACGTCAGCCTCTCAAATTAGCTGGAATATAGGGGTATGCCACCACACCTAGCTAATTTTTGGATTTTTTTGTAGAGACAGAGTCTTCCTATGTTTCCCAGGCTGGTCTCAAACTCCTGGTTCAAGTGATCCTCCTGCCTCAGCATACCAAAGTGCTGGGTTTACAGGCATGAGCCACTGTGCCTAGCTCAATATCTTTTTCACAGGCAATCGAGGGCACTGATTTAGGTTTAATCATTTAATGATTAGGTTTATCACATAAGTGGTGATTGGTGGAAAGAGCTTCTGATCTGTAATTATTCTTGGATAGGTTTTAATGAAAAATGAGGTAAATAGGCCGGGCATGGTGGCTCACGCCTGTAATCCCAGCACTTTGGGAGGCCGAGTCGGGCGGATCACCTGAGGTCAGGAGTTCCTGGTCAACAAGGTGGTACCCCATCTCTACTAAACATACAAAAATTAGCCAGACATGGTGGGAGGCACCTGAAATCCCAGCTACTCGAGAGGCTGAGGCAGGAGAATTGCTTGACCCCGGGAGGTGGAGGTTGCAGTGAGCCCAGATCGGGCCACTGCACTCCAGCTTGAATGACAGGGTGAGACTCTGTCTTAAAAAAAAAAAAAAGAAAGAGAAATGAGGTAAATGAGTCAAAGGATTCATAGATAATGACAGACTGTCTTTGTAATGAGATTAATATGGCTAACTCTACCTGCTTACACATAATTAACTAAAAATCATACAAAGTTTGTTCTGATACTCTAGTGGACATTTCGTTTTTTCCTTTCCTGTATCCATAGCATCCATTCACTCTTCTTTTTTCTTTTTCTTTCTTTTTTTTTCCTTTTTTGAGATGGAGTTTTGCTCTTGTTGCCCAGGCTGGAATGCAGTGGCTGATCTTGGCTCACTGCAACCTCCTTCTCCCGGGTTAAAGCGATTCTCCTGCCCCAGCCTCCTGAGTAGCCGGGATTACAGGCATGCGCCACCATGCCCACCTAATTTTGTATTTTTTAGTAGAGACAGGGCTTCTCCATGTTGATCAGGCTGAACTCAAACTCCTGACCTCAGATGATCCATCTGCTTTGGCCTTCTAAAGTGCTGAGATTACAGGCATGAGCCACCATGCCCGGCCGTTCTTTTTCAACTTTTATTTTAGAATTAGAGGGCACATGTGCAGGTTTGTTACAAAGATATATTGTGTGATGCAGAGGTTTGGGGTATGAGCGAACCCATTACCCAGGTAGTGAGCATAGTACCCAATGGGTAGTTTTTCAGCTTTTGCCTGCCACCCCTCTTCTCCCTTTAGTCCCTGCTGTCATTGTTCTCATTCTTATGTCCATATGTATCCAATGTTCAGCTCCCACTTATAAGTGAAAACATGAGATATTTGGTTTTCTCTTCCTGTGTTAATTTGCTTACAATAGTGGCCAAAGTTCCATCCATGTTTCTGTAAAGGACATGATTCTGTTCTTTTTTATAGCTGCATAGTATTCTGTGGTGTATATGTGTACCACATTTTCTTTATCTAATTCACCACTGAGGGCACCTATGTTGATTCTGTTGTGAATAGCACTGCAATGAACATATGGGTGCATGTATCCTTTTGGTAGAACGATTTATTTTCCTTTGGGTCTATACCCAGTGACAAGATCACTGGGTTGAACACCCTTCTTTTGGTGAAATAATACAAAGATTTTCTTCTGGGTAATCACTCCCTCCCCTATTCTCAAGCTATGTGATTGGGTAGAATTGGTCTCAGCCTTGGCTTTGGGAGAGCTCAGACTGTGTTAGGCCAGTCAACATATTTCATCTCCATGGCCTTACTAATGGTTCATCAATGAACTCATAACCTAGTCAGAAGCCAATGTGATATAAAGACATCTGCTGGAGCTTCTGGGAAAGAAAAACTTCTCCCTAATAAAATGAAGCTACTGGAAGACAAGCTAATTCTTCTTCAGGATTCTGTGTCCTGTGAATGTGAAGTTGGGACTGCTACAGCCACTTTGTTATCAGGAAAGGAATTAGCCTGAAGATGAAGCTAACACTCAGAGGAAGAGGATCTGGGAGGTAGATCCTACTAACATGATTTGAAGTTTCGATAAAGTCATGATCATCCCTGGACTTAGCAATAGTCTTGTCTATTTTCTTTTCTAATGAAAGCAGTTTGCCTTGGATTCTTCTTCACTTGCAATATAAAGAATCTTTATTGACACGGATAAAAATCTCCTGCTCCCCCTCACTAGGGAATTGAGGATATCTTGTAACTAGTGTAATTGGTCTTGTTTGAGCTCCTAACTTTCCCAAATTCTTGTGTTGCAGTGTTCTTTTCATCCTGTGTGGTCTGTTCTGAGATTTCTGCTTCCTGGTGAGTCTTTTTAATGTCCTAGTTTTGTTTACGTACTAATTCAGAATACAATTTTTAACATATTAAGACTTTATTAATTTCTTTGTAGCAGGAAATCTTTTTATAATGTTCACTAGCTTTCCACCCCTAGACATCCCTACTCCCTCATGATCCTTCCCTTACCGAAAGGCATTTGGGTTTGTGCCTCAAGAAAGTGATGTTAGAGAGGAAAAAGTTAAACATTCAGCTTTTTTGTTTCAAAAACCTATCCTGGTATGCAAAAATGTACAATTTAGCAGAGCCAGTTTTTTTGGTGCAATGAAGGTAATAAAGATTTTACAAACTCACAAGAAGACATATACAGGGTTGTTCATTGCATCATTGCTTGAAATAGCAAAAATTGGAAACATCCATCAATAGTGGAATAAGTAAGAAAATTCACATAACTGTAATAGCAGTCACAAGAAATATTCTTTTAGGAATAGCATACCAGGCATTGACTGACTGACCCAGCAACCATTCCTGACTCTTTTCTCCATTTGCTACCTTCTCCATGGGGTGAAAAGACTAATTATCCCCTTTCCTAAGCTCAATTGCACCTGGACCATGGGAAAAAATGATATTTGTTTTCTTTTTTTGAGAAGGGGTATTTTTTTGCCCAGCTGGTCTCAAACTCTTGGGCTCAGCCTTCAGTAGCTGGCACCACAGGTGTACCATTGTGCCCAACTGATCAGAGATATAAATGGAAGTTTGCTGAGGGATTCTAGAGACAAATGGAGTGAGCGCTGCATCCCGCCTGCATACAACTGTGAAGGAAGTGCCAGGAGAAGTACAGAAATTTTGTCCCTGACGTAACTGAGTTATGGAAAAAATGTCAACAGCTATTGACCTCCAGAATATTTTGTATGTGAGAGAAAAAAGTTCGTTTGTTTAAATTACTCTTGGTTGGAGTTTGTATTATTTTTAGCCAGAAGCATTCCTAACTGGTACATTGTGTTAACATGGAAACATCAAAAAAAAAAAAAAAAAAAAAAACAACTACAAGATCTTAAAGGATAATTGCATTTTTATAAATTTTTTTGAGATAGGGTCTCGCTCTGTCGTCCAGGTTGGAGTGCAGTGGCAGGCTCATAGTTCACTGAAACCTTTAACTCCTCAGCTCAAGTGATCCTCCCACCTCAGCCTCTTCAGTTGCTGGGGCTACAGGTGTACATTATTACACCTGGCTAATTTTCGTATTGTTTCCAAAGACAGGGTCTCATTATGTTGTCCAGGCTTGTCTTAAACTCCTGGCCTCAAGCAATCCTCCAGCCTTGGCCTCTCAAAGTTCTGGGATTACAGGCATGAGCCATGCACCAGCCTAAATAGATTATTTTATTTTCAATGTTTTAATTTAATTTATTATTATTATTGTTTTTGAGACGGAGTCTTGCTCTGTTGCCCAGGCTGGAGTGCAGTGGTGTGATCGAGGCTCACTGCAACCTCCACCTCCCGGGATCAAGCAATTCTCCTGCCTCAGCCTCCCGAGTAGCTGGTATTACAGGTGCCTGCCCACCATGCCCAGCAATTTTTGTATTTTCAGTAGAGATTGGGTTTCACTGTGTCGGCCAGGTTGGTCTCAAACTCCTGACCTCAAGTGATCTGCCCACCTTGGCCTCCCAAAGTGCTGGAATTATAGGCATGATCCACAGTTCCCAGCCCATATTTTCATTTTATAAAATAGAAATGGAGTCTCACCATGTTAGCCAGGCTGGTATCCAACTCCTGACCTCAAGCAATCCTCCCATCTCGGCCTCCCAAAGTGCTGGGATTATAGGTGTGACCTACCATGCCCAGCCCTGAGTGGATGATTTAAAATGAATACACAAATTGATATGGCATAGCATATTTATATACATTTCATACACATTCAAGACATTATTATAGGTCAGACGCAGTGACTCACGCCTGTAATCGTGCACATTGAGAGGCCAAGGCGGGTGGATTACTTGAGGTCAGGAGTCCGAGACTAGCCTGACCAACAAGGTAAAACCCTGTCTCTACTAAAAATACAAAAATTAGCTGGCCATGGTGGAACACACCTGTAATCCCAGCTACTCAGGAGGCTGAGGCAGGAGAATTGCATGAACTCAGGAGGCAGAGGTTGCAGTGAGCCAAGATTATGCCACTGTACTCTAGCCTGGGTAACAGAACAAGACTTCATCTCAAAAAAAAAAAAAGGACATTATTATATATTGCTAAAGTAAAATTATTTGTGTAATATATATATAGTATAAAGTAATCTAATGTATTTAAAATCTAAAAATTGTACTGGAAGAATACAAACAAATATGGTAGTTGTTGCCCCTGGGGAGAGGATATGGTTAATGTGACTCTGAGGTGCAGAGCAAGAGGTAAAGGAATATAAAAGTTATCTGTAATTTTTACATTTATTTAAAATAGGACAGAAATACAACAAAAATGTTAATAATCTTTGATCCTTGGTAGTGAGGACACACATGTTCATTTTTTCTCCATATTTTTCTGTATGTAAAAAAAAAAAAAGACTGGACTTGATGGCTCAGCACTTTGGGAGGCTGAGGTGGGAGGATCACTTGAGGACAGGAATTTGAGACCAACGAAGCAAGACTCCCATCTCTACAAAAGAAAAATTTAAAAATTAGGCCAGGCGTGGTGGCTCACACCTGTAATCCCAGCACTTTGGGAGGCTGAGGTGGGTGGATCACCTGAGGTCAGGAGTTTGAGACCAGCCTGGCCAACATGGTGAAACCCCATCTCTACTAAAAATACAAAAATTAGCCAGGCATGGTGGTGGGCACCTGTATTCCCAACTACTTGGGAGGCTGAGGCAGGAGAATCACTTGAACCCAGGAGGCAGAGGTTGCAGTGAGCCAAGATCTTGCCATTGCACTCCAGCCTCGGTGACAAGAGTGAAACTTTGTCTCAAAAAAAAAAAAAAAGAGAAAAATTTAAAAATTAGCTAGGCATGGTGATACACACCTGTAGCCCCAGTAACTTGTGAGGCTGAGGCAGGAGGATCACTTGAGCCTAGAAGTTCGAGGCTGCAGTGAACTATGATCTGCACTCCAGTCTGGGTGACAGCAAGACCCTGTCAAAAAACAAAACAAAACAAAAGAATTTTTTTTTTAAGTTTTCAGAAAAAAAAAATTCTACAGGCTATAAGGGGAGGAGAACTGGGAAAAAAAAAAAAAAAAAAAAACAACTAAAGAAGTTAGAGAGCAGTGTGTCCAAAAGTAAGTTACCTTGTTCCTGGCCCTCTCCACATGCAAGAGCCTTGGGGGAGTCTACTGAACTTCCCCAGATGGCTTGGGGCTCAGGTGCAACAGAATGTGTGCCTCATTTTCTTGGGCCTACCTGGGAAGGCAGGCACCAGCCTTTAAGCTTTACCTCTACCTTGCCCAACATGGTGAGGTTGTAGGATAGTAGAAACTGTGCTCCTGGGATTTGGAAGATGCACCCAAGGAACATCATGGTCCTTGCAAGGGCCAGGGTGTCAAGAGAAGTAGCAGAAAAACCTATCTCAGCAGATGCCAAAGCATAGGAATGATGATTTATTAACATTTGCCCCTTTCACCCTTTAAATTAAGTAAAGCTCCATAAATGGGAGCCCCTGAATGAAATCAGCCCTCTGAATTATTTAAAAGAATGTTCAGTTTATTGGCTAGGCTTAATGGCTCATGCCTGTAATTCCAACCCTTTGGGAGGCCAAGGCAGGAGGATCACTTGAGCCCAGGAGTTCAAGACCAGCCCAGGGGCTGGACACAGTGGCTCACACCTGTAATCCCAGCTACCTGAGAGGCTGAGGTGGGAGGATCACCTGAGCCTGGGAAGTTGAGGCTGCAGTGAGTCATGATGGCCCTACTGCACTCCAGCCTGGGTGACAAAGCAAGACCCTGTCTCAAAAAATAAAAAATAAAGAGCCCGGGCACGGTGGCTCACACCTGTAATCCCAGCACTTTGGGAGGCCGAGGTGGGTGGATCACAAGGTCAGGAGATCAAGACCAGCCTGGCCAACATAGTGAAACCCCGTTTCTACTGAAAATACAAAAAAATTAGCCGGGTGTGGTGGCATGCGCCTGTAGTCCCAGCTACTTGGGAGGCTGAGTAGGGAGAATCGCTTGAACCTGGGAGGTGGAGGTTGCAGTGAGCAATACAGTGCCATTGCATTCCAGCTTGGGTGACAGAGTGAGACTCTGTCTCAAATAAATGAAGGAAAGAAAAAGATAGAAAGAAAAAAAAGAAGGAAAGAAGGAAAAAGAAAAGAAAGAAAGAAAAAGAAAGATAAAAAAAGAAAGACTGGCAATCTATGCTGAACCAATCAAAATGGTATAAGAAAAAAATGATTTGTTGCACAGATATAGGGATATCTCATAGAACCAGAGGGCAGGAAGCCTACCCAAGCATGATGAGGACTTTGGACGGGACTTGTCAGGAACCAAGGCAATTGTTCTCTGCATCTTTCTAGGAGCATAAGGGTCTCCACTATGCCTTTCACAGCAGAACAGCCTTTGCTTGCTCGTCAGCACAAATATTTTCTAAGCACTTACCATGGACTAGAACTGCTCGAAACACTGGGAATAGAGAAGGGAATCAAACAGACAAAAAACACATTCAAGCCTCTCAAGTCTACGTGTCCTATCCATTCCAAGGACTCATCATTTTTGGATTTTCTACTTCTCTATTCGAATTCTTCAACATAAGAAAGCAGAGGTCTTAAAACCTTGCTTCAAGTTTCAAGTTGGAGCTGTCCAGCCTCCTGACCTAGTATCAGCAGAGGGCACAATTGAGCCTCACGTGCCGCGAAGGAGGTTTCTGGATCTCAGCCAGATCTCTTCCTAACTTTTATGTTCCAGGTGCCCCTCAGCTGTACAGAAAGAGTTGCTTCTGAGATTTCCACGTTGAGGCCTGGGAGCTGACAGTCACTGTGACAATGGTGAGATACTAGCCTCCATGTAAAATGTGGAGAAAGAGAGAGGAAAAGTTAGTATCTACTGGGAAAAATAAATTAGAAAACCAAACAGTGCAAATAAAATGTCAATCTGAAGGGGACGGGCTAAGAGACAAAGAGGTAGAAGGAAATGGGACAACAGGAGACAAGATGAGTAGGTGAGTTTGGAAGGTGTATTAGGACTAAATCCAGAGGAAGGGCTGACATCAGAACTGGTTGATCCAGCGATGTCATTAGAAACCACCTCATTCTTCATCCAGAGCTATGGAATGGCTACCTGTGGCATTACATATATGTAGAATGGCTACATGCGTCCCCATGTGACAGGAGAGAAAGAATAACTTCCCATAGCTTTTTTGCAAGTAAAGAACTTTCCGAGCAGACCGGGTGTGGTGGCTCACACCTGTAATCCCAGGCACCTTGGGAGGTCGAGGTGGGTGAATCACTTGAGGTCAGGAGTTTGAGACCAGCCTGGCCAACATGGGGAAACCCCATCTCTACTAAAAATATGAAAATTAGCTGAGTGTGGTAGCACATACTTGTAATCCCAGCTATTTGGGAGGCTGAGGCAGGAGAATTACTTGAGCCTAAGAGGTGGAGATTGCAGTGTGCTGAGATCGTGCCACTGCCCTCCAGCCTGGGTGACAGAGCGAGATTCCATTTGAAAAAAAAAAAAATAAAAGAACTTTCCTAGAAGTCTTCAGTAAGGCTCTCTTACTGTTTACCAGAACCAGGTCACATCTGATTGATTTTAGCTATGTTGTTCTCACCATGGGCAATTTTTCCCCTGAGGGGACATTTGGTAATATCTGGACACATTTTTGATTGTCACAACTTGAGGAGAGAAAATGCTACTAGTATCTAGTGGGTAGAGGCCAAGGATGTTACTACTAAACATCCTTCAATGCACAGGACACCCCCACCCCTGAAGCCTCCCTGTGCCACCCTCCCACCCCCTGCAAAAGAGTCAAGGGTGCTGAGACTGGAGGAAACTCTGTTTTAGATCAAGTAGGCCCAATCCCTGGCAGTAGCCAGACTAGGTGTAGGAGCGGGAAGACCAAAAAAAAAATGATGATGAGTGGTCAGAGAGATAGAAGATAGAAAGAATGTCCTATTCAAAAATCAAAGGAGAATTTTAAGAAGGCAAACATGGCCAATATCATCAAATGCTGTAGAGAGGTCAAGTGAGTTTACAACTGAAAATCATCCAGTGGATTTATCCATAAGGGGTTTCTTGTTGCCCTCACTCAAGAAGTTCCAGTGGGGTGACAAGGACAAGTTAGGCTGATAGGGATTGAGGAGTGAGGGAGGTGATGAGAAAAAGACCCTGGTTACAGTATAGGTAAGTTGTTTAAGAAGCTTATCTGTGAATAGGAGAAAGAAGTAGCTAAAAAGTGAATAATGACTTTCTTCTTTTTTCATTAATTTTTTTTTTCGAGATGGGGTCTCACTCTGTCATCCAGGTTGGAGTGCAATGGCTTGATCTCGGCTCACTTACAACCTCTGCCTCCTGGGCTAAATCGATCCTTCCACCTCAGCCTCCTGAGTAGTTGGGACTCCAGGCGCACACCATCACACCTGGCTAATTTTTTGTATTTTTGGTAGACATAGAGTTTCATCATGTTGCCCAGGCTGGTGTCCAACTCTTGAGCTCAAGTGATCTGCCTGCCTCAACCTCCCAAAGTGCTGGATTACAGGTGTAAGCCACTGCGCCTGCTCAGAATAATGATTTTTTAATATTAAAGAGACATATTCATTTTTAAAATGCTGACAGGGGCTGGGTGTCGTGGCTCATTCTTGTAATCTCAGCACTTTGGGAGGCCGAGGCAGGTGGATCACCTGAGATCAGGAGTTCGAGACCAGCCTGGCCAACGTGGTGAAACCCCGTCTCTACTAAAAACACAAATAATTGGCCAGTCTTGGCGTTCCATGCCTATAATCCCAGCTATTTGGGAGACTGAGACAGGAGACTCGCTTGAACCCAGAAGGTGGAGGTTGCAGTGATCTGAGATCTCACCACTGCACTCCAGCCTGGGCAACAAGAGAAAACTCCGTCTAAAAAAAACGAAAATAAAAAAATAAAATGCTGACAGGAAAGATACAAAACAATGGAAAAAGTAAGAGAGAGGGAAAAATGAGGAACATCCCCAAGAAGAGATTGATATTTAGAGCAGAGCTCAAACTTTAACATGCACATGAGCCATCTGGGGATCTTGGAATCATTTGGAAGATCCTATTAAATGAAGATTCAGCTCCGTTAGGTCTAAGAGGGCACCCAAGAGTCTACAGTTCTAATATGCTCCCAGGTGGTACCAAAGTTGCGAGTCCATGGGCCCCACTTTGAATAGTAAGGCTTTAATAATTGTTCTCAAACTTTAGCATGCATCAGAATCACCTGATAGGCTGGTTAATCCACAGAATGCTGGCCCTACTCCCAGAGTTTCTGATTCAGTAAGTCTGGGATGGGGCATAAGAATTAACTTCCTATCAGTCTTCAGGTGACCATTGATTTAGAGTATGTGTGGAGAAAAATTATTATCTTAAAAGAGAGAGAATTTCACCACTGAGAAGAAACGGAAAAAGCAAGAGTTGACAAGGTTGCAGATAAGTTTGTAGATTTGTGAGGGAGGGTAGGACACTGAATAATTCACTGCCCATTGGCCTGTATCTTCTCTATGAAGTAAGAAATCACTGGATAAAATCTATACAGACTGGCTTGAATTTATGAGGAAGATGGACTTCAGAACAAGAAGCTCTGGCTTCCGCCAGGCATGGTGGCTTATGCCTGTAATCCCAGCACTTTGGGAGGCTGAGGTGGGTGGATCACCTGACATCAGGAGTTTGAGAACACCCTGGCCAACATGGTGAAACCCTATCTCTACTAAAAACACAAAAAATTACTTGCTGAGAGCAAGGGGGAGGGTGATGGGAGAGGGAACTATGAACATTAGGTGAACGCTTGTTGCTCTCCAGTTAGCTCTTCTCATAACACTATACAGAAAGTCTATTTGTGTATTGATTGATTGAGACAGAGTCTTGCTGTGTCAGCCAGGCTAGAGTGCAGTGGCATGATGGGAGCTCACTGTAGTCTCCAGCTTCTGGCCTCAAACAATCCACTCACCTCAGCCTCCCGAGTAACCCAGACTACAGCTGCTAGGCCACCATATCTGGCTAAATAAAAAAATAGAGATGGGGTCTTGCTGTGTTGTCCAGGCTGGTCTGGAACTCTTGGCCAAATCCTCCCACTTCATCCTCCTGAATAGCTGGGATTATAGGTGCAAGCCACCTCACCCAACTTGTTTTATTATTTATTAAAGGAACATTTTGCAATTAATTCATCCAGACAAGTTGACCAGGAACTTATGTGGTGCAGTGAAAGAATTAAGATTGTTCTTTGGCTGGTAACTAGAAACACCTGCTTGAAATTTTTGACACTTATTGAATATGTAGTTTATTTTGTTTTAAGAATGGGTCTGATTATATTGCTCAGGCTGGCCTGGAACCCCTGGGCTCAGGCAGTCCTCCTGCCTCAGCCTCCCAGTATATAGGACACATGCCACTACACCCGGCTTGACTAGGTGTTGTGATTAGAAACTTAAAAATTCAATAGTTTTAGGCAGACTGGCATGGAATTTATGAGGGAGATGGACCACCACCATGCCTGGCTAATTTTTTGTATTTTTGGTAGAAATGGGGTTTCACCATGTTGGCCAGACTGGCCTCGAACTTCTGACGTCAAGTGGCCCAGCCACCTCAGCCTCCCAAAGAAGCTTTGGCTTCTGCTGGGCATGGTGGCTCATACCTGTAATCCCAGCGCTCTAGGAGGCTGGAGGGCAATGGCACAACCTCAGCTTACCAAGACCAGCTTGGCTATAGAGACCCCCACCCAGGCAGTGCTGAAGGCATTAAGAAGCAGACACCCAGATAGAACAGCAAAGTGGGACTATCCAGGGGCCAACAGCCTTATGAGATTAGAGCTTAAGGGGACTGACAGCATTCCAGGCTGAGGGCCTCGAGCAGATTCTGACTCACCTACTTAGTCTCTCTGAACAGGTGATTATTATTAACAAACAGGTGTCCTGTGTTTTCTCATAGAACCAAGATAAACTAGGTAGGCAGCTAGTGCCCGCTTACCACTGATCAAGGGCAAACCGGAAAGTATTCTCCACGAGGGAGCCACGGGGGCAGGGCTACATATCCTATGCTTAAAGCATTGTTTTAACCGCTGTATGATAGACATATACTGTTTTGCTACTTAGAATGCCGCAAGCAGTTTTCCGCTTGGGGCAGGGGGTGGCAACTAGGTTTTCC
>CAUYLG010045062.1:0-108743 GCA_963573385.1 Cacajao melanocephalus | reverse complement strand
GAAGGAGGGAGTGAGGGAGGGAAGGAGGGAGAGAGGGAGGGAAGGAGGGAGAGAGGGAGGGAAGGAGGGAGTGAGGGAGGGAAGGAGGGAGAGAGGGAGGGAAGGAGGGAGGGAAGGAGGGAGAGAGGGAGGGAAGGAGGGAGAGAGGGAGGGAAGGAGGGAGAGAGGGAGGGAGAGAGGGAGGGAAGGAGGGAGTGAGGGAGGGAAGGAGGGAGAGAGGGAGGGAAGGAGGGAGTGAGGGAGGAAGAGAAAAATAAATCAGATCTACTTATTTGTTCATTTCTCATAAAAGTATTATAGGGAAAAAAGATATCTGATTATTTGACTGTTCTTATCTAGTTCAGAGGGAATTTGGATTTACTTCACTTTAGTTAGAGAGCTAACACAGTGTCCCAAAGTACCAAACATAGAATCAGACAGAACCAGAACTATTTGGCTATTTTCAGTATAGATGTATTTGCTAAAATTTACCTCGCTCATATATTTTAAATGATTTTCATTATGGAGCTACCAGGAAATGTCTGAATTGCATTCCCACATGACCTTTTTCATTTTCAGCAATAAACAAATGAAGCACTTTTAGATAGGAAGCAACTTTTAGATCAGTTGACTCTTGTTTCATGTCCTACGTTAGTTTATTAGCCTGTTCTCACACTGCTATAAAGAACTACCTGAGACTGGGTAATTTATAAAGGAGGTTTAATTGACTCACAGTTCTGTGTGGCTGGAGAGGCCTCAGGAATCATGGTGGAAGGCAAAGGAGAAGCAAGCACCTTTTTGACAGGGCGGCAGGAGGAGTCGTGGAGGGGAAGCACCACACATTTATCAAAGAACCAGATACTGTGAGAACTCACTCATTATCACAAGAACAGAGTGGGTAAAACTGCCCCTATGATCCAATCATCTCCCACCAGCTGTCCCTGTCAACATATAGGGTTTACAATTTGGGTCAGGACATAGAGTCAAACCATATAAATCAGTCATTAAAAATCAAAACTGGGCAATTCCCCTGTTTTGCTGGTTTGGCTTCTAGCTTCAATTAAGCCACAGAAGGAACTGAATGTGAAAAGTTTTTCTCCAGTTGTCTTTCTACCTCTTTTTGAAATAACCTGAGTGAGGTGGGTTAACCATAAAATGAATGACTAATGAATTATTACATTGAGTGTTCTTTAATGAACACTTTCAGAATTGTATCCTGAGTTGCTTCTCTTCCTGTGCTATTCACACTGTTTTCTGAGCACTGTGGTCTCTCCACCAAGTCTACCTAATAGGAAAGCCTCCAGGCATGTCTGGGATTTTTCTTGTTTTAAAAAATATTTATTTATATTTTATATATTTAGTACTTAATTGACAAGGTTTAAATATATTTAAGGTGTACACCATGATGATCTGATATACATATACATTGTATAGTGATTACCACTGTTATATGAATTAACATGCCCATCACCACTCCTGCTGTACATGAGATCCCGAGAACTTGTTCATCTTATACCTGAAAGTTTGTACCCTTGGACCAACATCTCCCCATTACCTGCTTCAACCCCTCAGTCCCTGGCAACCATCACTCTACTCTCTGCTTTTATGAGTTTAACTTTTTTGGGTTCCACATGTAGTAAGTGAGATCATACAGTGTATGTCTTTCTGTGTCTAGCTTATTTCACTTAGCATAACATCCTCCAGTTTCATCCATGTTGTCACAAATGACACAATCTTCTTCTTTTTAAAGGCTGGGTAATATCTCATTGTATATATGTACCATAGTTTCTTTACCTACTTATCCCTGGATGGATGTTTAGTTTGTTTCCATATCTTGGCTGTTGTGAATAATGCTGCACGAAATTTAACCAAAGAGGTGAAAGATATGTACATTTTAAACTATAAAACATTGATGAAAGAAATTGAGGAAGACATAAAGATGTAAGTAAAGCTATCCTGTGTTTATGGATTGGAAGAATTAATATTGATAAAAGGTTTATGCTACCTAAAACTATGTACACATTCAATGTAATCTATCAAAATTCCAATGTTATTTTTCAGAGAAATAGAAAAAAACAATCTTGACATTCATATGGAACAATGAAAAACCTGGATAGCCAAAGCAATTTTGAGAAAAAAGAACACAGCTGGAGGCATCACATGCTCTTATTTCAAACTATATTACAAAGCTATGGTAATCAAAACAATATGGTACTGAAATAAAAACAGACACATAGACCAATGGAACAGAATAAAGAGTACAGAAATAAATCCACACACATATAGTTAACTGACCTTTGACAAGGGCACCAAGAATAAACAATGGGGAAAGGAAATTATCTTCAATAAAAGGTGTTGGGAAAACTTAACATACACATGAAAAAGAATAATATTGGATCCTTGTCTTATACCATATATCATAAGATTAGGACTTAAATGTAAGGTCTAAAACATGAAACGCCTAGAGAAAAACACAGGGAGGGGGGAAGCTCATTGACATTGGTCTTGGCAATAATTTTTTTGATATGACACTAAAACCTTGGCAACAAAAGCAAAAATAAACAAGTAGGACTACATCAAACCACTAAGCTTCTGCTCTGAAAAAAACAAAAGTTTCGACAAAATGAAAAGGCAGCCTGTATAATGGGAGAAAATACTTGCTGGCATTTCTGTTTTTAATCAACTTGAAAGGTCTTGCTTTGGAAGAAGTGGTTCAGAGTTGGAGAAGGAGATCTAGGGGAAGAAGGCCACTGTCTTACTACGTGGGCCAGGCTGCCATCAGGGAAGGAGGAGACTGCAACTGGACCCTACCCCCAAGATAAATGGCAAATGCTAGTCTTCTTTAGCCCCCTAAGACATATCTCACATAGTAAACCAAATATGTCACTCCCAGTTTACAAAAGAGCTGAATATTTTAGGGAATTATCTCTCATTTTAATGTAAGAGGAGTTTTCTAAACTATTAACAATTAAACAATGACATCATACTATATTTTAAGTAATATTTTAAAGTTTTTTTTTATGACAGGTTCTCACTTGGTTTCCCAGGCTGGAATGCAGTGGCATGATCATTGCTCACTGCAGCCTTGAACCTAGGCTCAAGCGATCCTCCTACTTCAGCTTCCCAAAGTTCTGGGGTTACAGGTGTGAGTAACCATAGTTAGCCAAAGTATTTTTAATAGAGAAAAGTAAAGAAAGAAAAATATAATGACCCATGGTTCTCTTACACAGATGACCTCTGTTAACTTATGAAATAATAATATACAAAAAAAAAGTTTCAGGAATTTTATCTATTAAAAAAATGTGTCCTGTCTCAGAAATATGTTATAAATATTTTTCCATCTATTGACTGTCTTATGATCTTATTATATATTTTTTGTACAGAAATTCTAAATGTTGATGTAGTTAAATATACTCATCTTTAGCTTTGTGATTTCTGTGCTTTCTGCCTTAAGTTAAAAGGTATTTTCATACTCCAAGATTATACATTTATCAATGCTTTCTCATACTATTTTAACGTATGAATCATTTTAAATCCGTGACTCATCTGAAATTTATTTGGGTTTGCCAGTTTCCCATCACATGTATTGAATTATCTATCTATTATTACTAGTTTGAAATGACATTTGTCATATATTATCCCACTTATATTTCAGGGTCTTTCATCGACCTGTCCATCTATTTCTTTTTATCTTATCTAGTTGCATTGGCTAGTCTTTTCTTACTAGAGGATAAAGTGTGAGGAGCAGGGATCTTGCATGTCTTGTTTGTACAAAGTCCTTCCTTACTTACCATGTCAATAGGTTCTTGGGAACTGCAATCGTAAGTGAAGAGAGGTATAAGAAAAACATTTTTTTTTCTCACCAAAATTATAATAAAATGCCTTTGAATGGAACCATTTTATTGGAGAACCTGCCGTACCTCATTTGGCTTAAAGTCACAGTTTCTAAGAACCTACCAATGATATTAAATGAAGAATGACCATAGTTATATCCATACCACTTAAAACAATGCCTGGCACATAGTGGTCTTCAAAAACCTCTGTTACTCAGGCTGGAATGCAGTGGCAGAATTACGGCTCACTGCAGCCTCAACCCCTTGGGCTCAAGTGATCCTCCCACCTCAGCCTCCTGGGTAGCTGTGACTAAAGGCATGCATCACCATGGCCGGCAAATTTTTAAAATTATTTGTAGAGACAGGATTTCACCACATTACCCAGAATGGTCTCAAACTCCTGAGCTCAAGCATTCCTCCACGTCAGCCTCCCAAGTGCTGGGAGGTGTGAGCCACTATGCCTGGTTCCACATTGATTTAATTTTAATTCTCTATGTAAATGGGTTCAGTGCACACATTTGTAGTCCTATCAGGGCTGCCTTTGTTTAGGTAGATTTTATTAAGAAGAGCTTATGGACTTCACGAGATTCAGTTTTTTTTTCTTATTAAATGAATTAACTAACAGTTACATAATGCTTTCTATATGTCAGGCCCTAAGTGCTTTATAAATATTAAGTAATAATAAAAGCTATAGTTTTAAAATGTTTGCATATAATTCAGTTGGCATCAAATAAGTGTGCCCTCTTGGCTTAGTTTAGAATTTTTACATGAACCCCTATGTTTCCTACCCACCTCCATCACAAATAACTTGAAGATGTTGCTGTATTACCACTGGTAGTAGATATTACTGTAGATAAGTCTATGGCCAGCTTGACTTTTAACCTTATACTCAATTTTTCTTTTTCTACTTGTATTCCTCAGAAAAGTATCTTGATCTTTGAAGTGGCAATTTTCGTAAGATATATCTTTGTTTGTTGTCATGTATTCATTCGTTCTAGAACACATTATATAACACATTCAATAAATTGGCTAATTCAAATTGCTTTTATTCAAGTAACATTTCCTTGTATTACATATTTTAATCTCTCTTCCATTTGTTTGGATTTATAATGAAGATACTTCACATCTTCACTGGATTGGCCTCATACCCTCCAAGGCACATTTCTTCCCATTGGAGATAGATGTTCACTCACAATCGCTAATCTCTGTTAGAGAAGTAGAATAGAGGTGAAGGGTGCATTTGGGAGGTGGTGGGGAAACATCAGAGCCTCTGGGGTCTCCAACTCTGCCTGTCTCTTTTTAAAGATGTTGATTTGAGTACTAGGCCCTTTCTTTAGTTGATCCCTAGTTGTATGTTTTCTCTCTCTCTCCTTTTTTTTTTAATATTTTTGTTTTAAAAACTTTATTATTATGTTTTACTCTGCCATTTTGCTTCAGACTGTGCCTATCTGCTATTTATGTATTGTGCAGTATTCCATGTGCTTTAGCTACTTCAATTTAAAAGCAGAGGTCGCCACGCAAGAATAGCCTTATAATCCCACAAAGTTCACTGGCAATAAATGACTTCCCCAATGCCACTAGATGATTATGCTGGAGGTAGGACTGCTATGTGTGGCAGCTAGAGAAATTATGTTGATGAATTATTAAGAATAGCCGAAGCTGATTACAGCGTATATGATAACCAAGTTTATTGAGCCCCTACACTGTGCCAATTACTCTGAGCAAAAATGAACTCATTTGGTCCTCTCCACAATACTATAAAGTAGACACATTTTTTACTCCCATTTTATAGAGGAGAAACAAAAGACACAGTGTGGTTACAGAATTTATCCAAAGCCATCCAGCTCCAAGGAGTAGAAATAGTATTCACATTTTGGTGGGCAATCCCAGAAGTGGTGGTCTGAACCCTTTTCTTATGCTGTCTAAGCTTGAGTCCAAGTTACGTTAAGCTTTCTTTACTGCACATGCAGACTTTAAAATAAGTTTGGTTTCCCTAGGAAGGCCAAAAAAGCTTTCTAATTAAGTCAACTCTGTCAACTCCATTTGTCATTCAGATATTCCATGTAGGATATTCCTGATGACTGGGTTTATTCAAGTTCTTGCTGAACTAATTGGGTGATCTGATTTCATGTTGACCCATCCTTAATTAATAAAAATAATATCAGTCCTAGCCCCTTTAATATTTTTGTCTGCACATTTAGAGGTTGTGGCAGAGAATGTTACTGTGAACTCTTGTGTTCCAACAGCCATCTTTTGTCTGCTTCTGCACTGGTGAGAGAGGAAAGGACAAATTTGCAGCCAGTCATGTAATTAGAATTAGCCTTGGTTATAAAGACCCAACAGACCAACCAGCCTGATCACTCCAGTATTTGTTTGTCTGCACGTGGGATTCGTGTCTTAGATCATGACACAAAAGGAAACCGTTCTTTTGAAAATTTTCTCTATACCAATCCAATTGCTCCCTTGGGACACATCATAAAGAAATGTCATGGAGGACATTAATAGTGGTGTTCACCAGAGCTATTTTTTACATAGCCACATTCATCACAAACTCAAATTTTAATGAAAAACAGAATTTTGGTGAGTTGAGTTTTTTTCCCATTATTTTTCAGCTTAAATTTTTTGATAGTCACTGGACCCATAAATTAAACTTATATTCAAAAGATTTGAGCTAAATTAGTTCAGTAATTTAGAGTTAAGTTAAAATAGAAAAACTACATTTTTCCCTGAGAATAACACTCTCCAACATCACCTTACTAAAATATTTTTTTTTCTTTTCTCTCTGCTGAGTATTACTCAAAAGTACCTTAAGGTTTAATATTCAAACTTGGCAGTTGTAAAATCCTCCCAGGGGAGGAAATTCAGGAGAATTTAGAGAAAATTGGCTTAGCAATGTGTTTTGAATATAGGCAACAGAACATTTTCTGTTTGGGTACAACTACATCAATGAAACTTGAGTCTGTGGACGTCTTGTCCGATGCCATTTAGAAGGTTGTCAGAGTTAAGGGAGGCGTTAGAAGAATACCAGTTGGAACAGAGAACTGCCTAAAGGAAAGACTCTATTTCCTTCCATTTCCTGCTGTAGATAAATGAGGACCAAATATAGGAAACCATAAGGTCATTTCAGCAAATAAAAACCAACACACCATTCTGGGTATCGTATATTGTGGTTATTGCTTCTGGTATTTTGCCCAGTGTGATGGATTCAAGCATGGCTGCAAATTCTTTGACGCTTTGACACTCTTCCCACACTCCTAGTTTTGAGTGGGCTCGTCACTCCTTTGACCAAGAGATTACAGTGCAAGTTACACTAGGCGACTTCTGAGGCCAAATCATGCAAGACCAGGCAGCTTCCACCTTGTTTGCTGGAATGCTTACTAGTAGAGCTGTGAGTGATCATGCAATAGGTCTGACTAACCTGAGGCTGTCATGTTGAAGACAATAGCATAACTTACTGATTAAGAACACAGACTCTAGAACCAGACCACCCGGGTTCAAATCCTGGCTCTACCAACTGCTAACTTTATAACTGCAGGACTGTTACTTAATGTCTCTGTAATCCAGTTTCCTCATTTGTAAAATGATGAGACATAACAGACCAGTGCATATGACCTGTCCTCATATCTGCACCTTCCATAGCTTGAAAAAGTAAAATGTGATAATATTTATTAAGGCCTTAGAATAATGCAGGCAAATAACAGACACTATGGCAGTATCAGTTCAATAAAACATGCACGTTATTTTAGATTTGCCTTGCAGGTTTAGAAGCAGATTGCACTCAATATGCTTCAGAATCAAGTCATTCTGCACTTTGGATTGTAGAGAACGGATCCCCATGGCAGCAAGTAAAAAGGTTGTTAAAACTGTGATGGACGTCAGTAATTTTGACCAAAGAAAATTCTAGGGTCTAAAAAGCAGGATGCTTCTAAAATACTTTTTTTGCTTGCATTTCTCCTACTACATTCTGGGCTGATGTTTGCTGTGTTTATATGATTGAACCAGGCATTTTCCTACTCATGCCCTAGTATTGGGTAAGATATTTGAATTTATAAAATTTACATGTCTAAAATAGTTACCAAATGTACTCCCCCACCTTCTAGCTTGCCTCACCCTCTGAGGGATTAGGTTATAAAAATGAATGAAATCATCATTCCTGTTTAGTGGATAATCCCAAGGCTAAAATAAAAAATGGAAGGAGGTGGACAGCAAAGAACATTGAAGGAAAAATGAAGATATATGGGTACAGAGAGATCTAACTAGATATCTCATAGGGCAAATTATTGGCAAACACATCACAGCCTGATTGTGATTTTCCTTCATTCATCTTAAATCAGAATAATAAAAATGGAGCTAAAATTCACTAGTCAAAGTACACTGAAGAGATAGGTCCATTATCTAGGGCAAATATACAAATATACTTGTCTTCTGAGACATCAATGTACTAGTCATTTGCCAGTTTGTAATAATTCCCACGTCCTGCTCTGGAAACTGCATTTCTCAGGCTGCTTTTCTCCCTAAGTTTCTGGTAGATTTAGGCAAAGAGAGGCTCTGTTGAAAGACTGGAGGGTGGGAGATGGAAGAAGCCAGGGTAATTCTCCCCCTCTGTCCGTGCTTCAGATTACATCCCTGGCAATGGTTGTCTCCTCTATGATTTAAACTTCCACTGGGAGGCCTCACCATCCCCGTAGCTTCCAAATTCTGGCCCTGGTAACAGCATTTCCTCCCGCTAAGGTGGTAGCTGCTTCTTGCTGTTATTAACCTGTGGGTTGCCTCACCATCCCCTCTATGGCTTCCTTCCTCCTCCTCATTTCTGTCAAGACTTTCTATTAAATTCCTTCTGTTTAATACACCTAGAGTAATTTTAGTTTTCCTGACTGTACCTTAGCTACTCCATAAGCAGTTCTTTATTATTTATGATCTCAAATACAAGGGAGTAAGTGGTGTTGTTTTATTGACCTGACAGTTTATAAACAAAACAGTTGCCTATGTTGAAGATGTTAAATACTCATATGAATTATGATTTTCTTATTAAATAACTGGGCCATGGTTGTGATACACTTGGGAGTAATTCCAGCAATTACTTCTGTATTTAGAGTAATTCCATTTAGTGGGCATCAGTGTTGAGTTGCTCAAGAGAGTAAATTACCTCTCAGATGCAGTCAAATCCTCTTACAGTCACCTTCCTATGGGCCCCTCACTGCACATTCTCTGCTTTTGTCATATCAATTGTGTAATATGTCAAACTCATGCATGTCAGACCATGCATAAAAATTCATCACCCAATAGAAAAAGCTACTCTCACTACCATGATTTAACAGATAATTAATCTTTACGCTGATGATTCTTTTCCTCAAGTAACATTTTTATTGACCCTCAGGACTACCAAGATCTGGTAGCAATCGTTCCTCATAAACTATTTTATTTGCTTGCATATCATCAATGTGAGTGCCTGGATACAGAATTGAGTGCCTGACTCCATCAGGAAGTGCCGTCCTGAGGGATCTGAATCTCAGCAGAGAAGCTGGGATCCACAGTCAGAGCTGACTGTTTGCACGGAGGCTTTATTGCAGCTTAGCACGTATGAAAAGGTTTTCTGTACTCAGTTGCTGGATGAAGCGGATTGCATCACCAGGAATTCCTGTCCTTTAACACATAGTGACCAACACGCCTTAATAAGCATTTGCTTTTTTATTTTCAGGTCAATAACGTAATACTTTCTGTCCATTATGAAATCAGTTTTTAAAAATATCTTTTTTAAGCTAGAAGAAAAGACATAAAATAATAATTCCAGTGCTCTAACTCTGGTATGTCCTGTGCACAAGTACTCAGTCAGCTTCACTTAGTGCAAACGATGGGGCAATGTCCATTCTTAAATAAGACTGCATTTCCAAGGCACAGCACTTGGCAAGAGGGGTTGTTGTCAGAGGAAGGAACTTGTATATGTTTCCATGAGGTAGATGCTCTTGGAGGGGGTGGGAAATTGGCTCCATTCGAAGTCAAGGCCAGCATTCTCCTAGCAAAGTCGAGTTCAGGAGCCAAGGGTTCAAAGTTAATACCTTTTGGTTAGAAACAGTGACACAAGGATCTTAGGGATGCAGATGCAGCAAACAGGATGCAGACCATCTCAGAAAGCCAGAAGATCTTAGTCCAGCCAGCAGGCCACGTCAGAAATATGGCAGCCCCAGTCAAACAGTGCAGAGGCAAAGAAAGAGGAAGCAGAGGATGGAGATGAAGTCACAAGCTAGAGGCTGGCTGGGCTAGAAGGAGCTAACCTCAGGATTGCCTCTGGAAGGTTCCTCCGTCCCTTGCTCTGGGCCTAACTTCAGAATTGTCTTGGTTCCTTAAGGTATTCAGATACCACAACACTGTGTAGTATCCCTTTTAGGAGCAGGAGCCAATAGGTCTGCTCTGAAATGCCTTAAAATACTAAAGGATATCATCTGGCACTGTGGTTCTCAACATCCACTATAGTCCTGTACCTAATGCCACTGGTACTGCTCTGTGGCCGGTTAGGAACTGGGCCACACAGCAGAAGGTGAACTGTGGGCAAGTGAGCATCACCCCTGAGCTCCACATCTGTGATGGTATTAGATTCTAATAGGAGCGAGAACTCTATTGTGAACTGCGCATGCAAGGGATCTAGGTTGCATGCTTCTTATAATCTAATGCCTGCTAATCTGAGGTGGAACAGTTTCATCTCAAAACCATCCCCCTGCCCCAAGTCCACTGAGAAATTGTCTTCCATGAAACTGGTCCCTGGTGCCAAAAAAGATTGGGAACCGTTCTGGCACACTTGCTGATCCCTTGTTTGAGAAGCTTTATCCACACAATGATAAATAATCATTTAGATGGGTTTTCTCACCAGGCCAACCCTAGGAATTGCACAACCCTAAGATTTCCCTATTGTTTAGTGGACATGATGCTGTTCTTAATGAGATCAAGGTGAGTGCTTACAAACCCGCAGTCAACTTCGTACAATCAGCAAAGAGGCACCTGGGTATGCACACAGATCTCAGGAGCCAGAGGTTTCACATGGCCAAATGACTTTGAATGACTTTGAATCAAGGATAAATTAGGACTTAGTGAAACAGGAATATCATTATGGAAATATTTTCAAGCTCTAATAGCGTAATACCCAAGCAGGAAGCTAAGTTGTCTAAATACAGACTGGACTTCAAGGAAAGACAGCTTTAGATAACCAGGGTGTGGGTGTGTGTGTGTGTGTGTGTGTGTGTGTAAAAGAGTGTCTGTGCATTGGGAAGAGGTGACTCTGAGGAGTAGGGAAGAAGGTGATCAGGACCTAGGACTGCCCTGAAAGCAGTTGAGTACTTTCTTGGTGATTTCTAGAACATTCCACAATTTCTGTATTTTTGTTACTGTAGAAGGAAATTAATCAGAGCAAACATTCCCTCTCCTTACTCCATGTCAGACTGCTCAGACACCTTGCATTTGGGTCTCATTGAGTTCAGCAGCTCCTAACTGGTGGCCAGTCAGTGATATCTAGCTTTAAAATGTATCAGATTTGGCCTAAAAAGTGCCTTTTAACTTTTACAAAATTGTTGCCAAAATCTAAAATTTGGAAATTTTTCTATAAAAACCTAATATTCCTGTTTTTTTTTTTTGTTTTTTTTTTTTTGTTTTTTTTTTTTTAAAGAGAGAAGATTTGACAATACCAGCCAGGCCTTCCTTCCCACGTAGCATCAGTGTGCTGGACCAAAGCAGTGGGGCTTCCCTCTAGATGGGATACATACTCCCTGGTTTTCCATACCCCAAAATACTGGCCTCTGTTGCCATTTGTCATCACACTCACAATATTTTTTCTCTTAATATAGAATAAAATAACAGTAAAATATGTCTTGCACCAACATGTCTATCAAATGTAAGAAACAAATACCGGCCTAGAGTGTGTGCCAAAGTATGCTTTCTTACACCTGTTTTACTTAGCTCATGTACATTACCTGAGTTAGACTTATTTATAAGAGAAAAGTGAATGAAAATGGGTTGGACAGAAATCAATCTGTGATATAAACCTGAGCACTTGTGGGGGATGTCATTACCTCTGTCCTTGTTCTATAGATAGCCATGCCAATATGGACATCAAAAATGTAGAAGTTTGACTGGCTCAAGAATCTATCTGCTCAGGTCATTGGGATTTATTTGACTCTTTCATTATTGTAAGAAATGATCCCTGGAAATAGCTTTCAAAGGCTAAATGACACCCCCTTTATTAACTGTGTGAATGACACAGAACTTTGCATAAACATTGAGTTATTAAAAGAGTCAACGACCTCTTAGAATCTGGCAGGTTTAGACAGACACAGGTGAGTGGTAAAGCAGTTCCTGTCAGTCAAGATTTCTGAACAAACAGGGGCATGTGTGTCTCAGTAAAATGAGATTTTTTTAAGTGGCTCTCCCTGAGCTATAAAATGCCTCTTAAAGAAAAAAAACAGATGAAAACATTGTATGAGAAATTCTGAAGTCTTTAATACACTTCAGGTCCTGTAGATTTTTTTTAAATAGACTTCTGAGGTAGTTTACAAGGGAGGGGAATGCTGTTAGAATCTAACAATTAGAGACCCTTAAATACAAAACACACACATGAATGGACAATAGCAATGACATTTACTAAGAGGCATGGTTTCAAAGAGAAAGGAAATGAAATGAAGGCAAGTACTGGATAAGGCTGATGAATGGAACAATATGAATCAAGTGGTAACACAGGACCTTTTTTCCTGGGATATGGGCGATTCTCAAAGTGCAGGATAATGGGCACCCTGCAAACCCCAGGTCTAGATTTTTTTAAATGCATCATAGAAAATCTAAAGCACAGTTAACCTCTAGGACAAAAACCATTTCCTGGAATTTAAATTCCAGTTAAATTTTTGCATGGTTTCTTAGTCTGGATCTTCTACAAGAAAAAGATGCCAAAAGTGGATTCAATGGATTGAATGAAAGATTGAAAATTCAAATGTTGATTGTTCTTCATTTGCACCTCCTTTGCCCCAGTCCACTCTCTTTGCACTATCCTGCTTTGTGTCCCAGGAGGTGATATCTATGGATGGAACCATGCTATCCAGAACCCTGTGGTCGCTGGCTTCTGGCTGCTGGAGATACTGCCAAGAGATTGGACGGCAGTTAGAAAGAGAAGGAGAGGTGACAGTATGGCTCCCCCTCTTCTCTTCCTGCTGGGTCTCATGTGTGACAGTCGTTATGATCCTATCTATGCTCCAGCTCCCATGAGGCTGTCACTGTTGGCATTGTTGCTCCTTTTTTTGTGTATGTGCCTTTAGACCTTGGGGTGGTTACAATTTCTTGCTGTTGGTAGATCCTGGATGTTTCAACATACCTTACTAGTTTCCTTAGCTATTCAACTGTTCTCACTCTTTTGCATGTGGTCTGGGCATTAAACTCTCTTTAACCAAGTCCTGTGTGTTACAACTCCCTTGTAACTAAGTCTCTGCTCCTGCCAAGACCCTGACAGGTACAATCCATTTGCTGGAAGTCCTGGATAACTCTAAGTGTTCAGTGTTATGATCAATAACAATAATCATTCTAATAAAAAAGTTAATTGAGAGCTTTCTGTAGATTAGACAGTGTATTTTATGTCCACTGTCTCATTTAAGGTTCACATCCACCTCAGCGGTAAGATATTGTTTTTATCATCTCATTTTCCATATTTGGAAATTAAAATTTAGAGAGATTAAATTGTTTGTTTATGGTTCGACAGCAACTAAGAGACCAACCTGAAACTCAAACTTGGGTTTCCCCGAAGCTATCATAGAAGGACAGAGTGGGCAAAGAGGTGTTCTGATATTTCTGAGAGGCTGCTGGGGAAGAAGATTTGGACTTCTACAGAAGGCCAAAGGGCAGAATCACTCCCAAAGGGTGGAAGCAATGGTGTGCTGATAAATGTTTAACAAGTGGTTCTCAGTGTAGCAGAGTGGGTGATACTTGTGGAGGGAGAAGCCCTAATTTGTAGCTTTTGATAATTCCTGTGACGTAAACACACCATCATAGCTGATTTCAAGCCACCAAATTGGCATCACTAAGTGTAGATTGGGAAGAGCTGTGCATAATCAGCTTAAGAGTTGGTAAGAGTAGGTATGAATCTGCTCCAAAAAAAGTGAATTTTGACTAAGAGGAAAAACCATGCAAAATGGCTATCGGTTGCCCTGTGGAGGAATGAGTTAATCATTATTGTAGGTAACCAGAAGTTTGATGAGGTGTCATGGACCTCAGAGAGGGAATTCCTGTGCTTGATAGGACCTGAGACCATTTAGGTAATGTCTGACTCTAATACTGAATAATTCGTGTTGAGGTTGCATGAATTCTAGGTGGAAGGGGAGAGTAGAAATGTTGGATGGATTCTAGGTGGGAGAGAAGAGAAGGAAGAGATCTAGTCAAACCCAATAATCTAATTCGAACTTCACAGAGCTGTGTGACCTTGAATAATATATGAAATCCCTTTGAGCCTTTTTTTTATTTTTTAAAATGAAAATAATAACACTTACTTCTCTTAGTACAAAATTAAATGACAGAGCCTTGGGAAAGTTATCAAATGCATTTACCATGTCTCTCACTCTAACATTTCCATTCATTCCTGTTCTCCTTGGGCAAAGAACAAGAATCTATATGAAAATCACTTTATTAAAAAATATGCTTAGAGAATTAACATCTGAGATTTCTATTTCATGGTTTTTGACCTGTGGTATATACACATCGATCTGTATTATGGTGTGGTTCCACTGAAATTGGCTATAAATTAAAAGGAAAGAGAAAGGGAAATCTACCAAAATTTTGGCCACTAAATCTAACTAAAGGCCATGGAACCATTTCGAGATATCAGAAAGTCCAGCCAGCTGGAATGTGTTTTGTAACCCTGCCTGCAGTGTAGCACTATCAGAGGAAACAAACTAATGACCTGCCAAATTGGTTTTGGATACACCAACCCACACTAGCACAGCACAGCAATGCTTAAAAAGAAGAAAAATAGAGGCCACCCTTCCAAGCCTTAAGTCATTTTAAGGGGCAAAGTCAGTATGTGACTCCAGAGCTTGCCCGTGCATTGAAAAAGGCAGCCAACATCCTCCTGGGAAGAGCAGGAAATTTCTTATGCAAATCCCTCCCCTCATTTACTTCTCCAAGAACCCTTCTAAAAGCAGAGAAGTCTGAATCTTCATCAGGTACTTAAGAGCAGAGAAGAATGCCATTTCCATGAGCTGCACTTAAGGTATCTCCTTCTTATCATAGTGGGCCAAGCAGATAGAAAGATGGAAATAATATAAAAGCTGTTAACTAGCTTTACCTCAAAGAAATTTTTGCCATTAAAGGCCCTAATTAGACTTCAGAAGTGATATTCTCAATTTTATTTCAAAAACAATTTTTTTGAAAAAGTTATTAAATTTATTTCAAAAGTCACCACCTCATTTAGCATACTGCTTGATTTCAGAGAGGTTGACAAAGAAGAATTCTTCATTGCCAAACCAAACCAAAGAGCTACAAAGCATTTTGAGTTTTATCCTCTTATAAACCTGAGAGGCTGACACCACTGCAAAGAAGAAGGGCATATAGAAAGAAAGAAACTTTTGCAGCACCTACGATGTGCCAGACACTTTGCTGTTATCTTGTCAAATCCTCTTTACAACTCCATTTTCTTTCCGTATATGTAGAAATTGAAGCTCAGAACCAGAAAATAACTTCTTAAGATCAGAAAGAACCAAACTGGTAAGTATGAAATTCAAGCCCGGCTCTAACTGTAAGAACTGTGCCTTTTTTGTTTTTTAACCACATTACTTGACTTCCCACACTATTTAACTTCTTGAGTGGTTTTGATCAATATCAGGCATCTAGATATCGGGCATCTGAATGATTGGGTGAAAAGGACAAAGTCCAGTGCAATAGGGGCATAGCCTACGCCCATCTGAATTTTGCCCAGTGGCTTTATGTATGTGCCCGGGGCCTGCAGAGCTGGACCCTGCAGAGCCAAGGAACCCTGTCTCCAGTTGCGAAAACAGAACAACATGGGAAAAATGCTTAGCACATGACACTACACGGCAGCTAATTGAATATAAATGGAGTGGCTCCATGTCTAAGCTCAACAAGAGCTCAACAAATGGAAAAGTCCACATAGGTAGGTGGAGGAGGTGTTATGAGAATCTCGGTAATGATAGAGTCTTTGTAAAGAAAAAAATTGATGGTCAGGTTGGCTCCTGTTAGGTCAGGGGATGACTGGAAATTAACTAAAGCAGAGAAATGAAAACTAATGTGTGTGAGGTATACAAGGTGAAACTACAATGCAATTATCACCACATGTCCTTCAGAAGAGCGAAAATAAACACTGAAAATATGAAGCACTGGCAAGGATGTGGAGCAACTGGAACTCTCAGACGTTGCTTGCAGGAGTGTAAATCGGTTATGGCGACTTTGGAAAACTATTTGGCAGTTTTTACTAAAATAATTCACATGCATACCATATATCCAGCAATTTCTTTCCTAGAATTAAGGATAGCAAAGATGTGTACATGTGTTCACAAAAATATATGTACCAGAATGTTCGTAACAGCACTATTCATAGTAGTCCAACTGGAAGTTGCCCTAATGCCTACCAATAGCAGAATGGATGTACAATTTTTGGTGTACAATGGAATATTCATAGCAAAGAGAATGAACAGCCTACAACTACACACAAAAACAATGATGACTCTCTCAAACATTGAGTGAAAGAAGCCAGACACAAAAGTGTATATGCTATGATTCCATTTATATAGCCCAAACCAAATTAAAAGAGAT
Source organism: Cacajao melanocephalus (assembly GCA_963573385.1). Classification (NCBI taxonomy): domain Eukaryota; kingdom Metazoa; phylum Chordata; class Mammalia; order Primates; family Pitheciidae; genus Cacajao; species Cacajao melanocephalus. The sequence goes on along the minus strand of CAUYLG010045062.1, from coordinate 92,142 downwards.
GATATATTCTAAAACACATTAATTTATATTAGGGGGTAGTACAGTGATTACTCTTGGGGAGATAGTGACTATAAATGGGCATGAGAGGTGTTTCTAGGGATGCAATTGATGTTCCCTGTGCTTGTTACACAGGGGTATTCAATTTCTGACAATTCACCAAGCTATTCATTTATGATAAGTGCAATTATCCATTGGTAGATGATATGTACATGAAAGTTTAAAACGTTAAGATATGTGTAGGTGGCAATCCAGGCAAGAATGGATTTCTCTCCAATCTCATCAATGTCTAGTGCTCTTGTTAAGTGGAAAGGGGATCTGGGCTTGCAGAAAGATTTCTCCATCTTCCAATTCTCCCAACTCTGATGATGTTCACGGTGGGTTACTAAAAAGGTATCAGTGCCTCCAGATAAGACTGTATAAGCATGCACAGAAGTGAAAAAGTCACTTTCTCCTCTGTTCCTCCTGTCTTCTTCCACATCTCCAGCCCCCAATCAGCTTCCTGCTAAGTATTAACCTCCTAAATCAATACGTCTTGATCTTAAACCTCATAGGAAGGAACATTTACTTTTGTATCTGGGTTCAAAGTACAGACTACAGTAGTTGGCTCTTAGGTTTATGTTATTGGCTTAATTTTCTTGCTCAAAATGAGGTGAGGGATACATTAAGATTGAGAAATTTAAAAAAACATGACTAATGAACTGGCTTATGTGACTAAAGTTCCTTTAGCAACAAAAATATTTGGTACCTTCCCTTAATTATTGAAATCAAGCAATGTGCTTGGATCTAAATGATACAAAATGGGTTGAATTAGAGTCAAATAATTGCCATCCTGAGTGAACATAAACTTTTTCAAAGGGAGTGGTGAATGGGGATAAAATATAACTAATAAACTCTGAAGCAAAGCTCACATCTAAGACTTAAGCTTCAAAGCTCTTAAAAATGAGACTTTTTTTTCCTTAAGAGAGAGAGACTGAGATGCATGCAGAAGGAGGAGTGGTTTTCCCAAGCTGATTTTTCTTACGGGGTGACCAAGCCTGGGTCGGAATGTTACCATGTGATCAGCCCAGACTGTGGCAGCAACACAGTCTCAGCACAGAAGTTAGGACTTTCTGCAGCATCATTAAAATAATTGGGAGAGAAAAAAAATGTTAAGCTCCACAAGCTTGAATCACAAGCCTCTTGGAAAGGTTAATAAGCTTTCTGCACTGCACTCTCCTCCCCTCTCTTCAATGCCCTGCCACCCCCACCCTTCCCACTTAGAATGACAGACTGGTTATCAGTCGGGAAAAGATTCAGAATAAAGCCTTTGTTTCCAGCAGCCGAACAGGCCCCCATTCCACCACTGATGTCGGGAGGTTCTTGTTTGTGTTGATGACCATAGAGTTCCAAAAGGGAGCTCTGCTTTGATTCCCATGGCTGAGAGCAACTAAGCTAGCAGACTCTTGGGGTCCAAAAGGAAGTTGGTCCTGCAGTATAAAGGTGTGTCTGTCAGGAGAAAGGGGAGGCACTAGGCAAGTGGGTAGTGGCAACACACAGGCTGAAGTTGGACTCTGTTAATGAGAGGCAAGCAGCTTAGATCCAGGCAAGGAAAGACAGAACCGTCTTTAACCAGAGAAGCAGAAACAGTTGTAGCACAGCTCACAGGGAAAGTGTTGGAGCGTGGAGTAAATTCAACTGCCTGGGTAATGTGCCAGCTGGAGGAAGGCAGCAATTGGATAACTGGATTTGCGTCAGGAAAATGAGAGAGAGGAGGAAGGGAGTGAGAGAGACAGACAGACGGAGGGAGAGAAAGAGAGATTGAGCAGAGGATTGAGCTTTCTTCTTCCTCCCTCCTATTTGGCCTTCGAATACCCTGCAGACAAAGATGGACTTCATTTAGCAGAGTCCTCTGGCCCAGGTTTCCATCACCTGCCAAAGCCCTGAGCTTGAAACTAGGTTCAAAGTATGGTTATTAATGAGAGAACAGCTCCCTGCTCCTCCTCATCAGTGAGCTTAAGTTAAGTATAGCTGGTGCCAATGCTGGCCACAGATGGAGGCCAAGAGAGAAATCAGCCTTCCCTAGAGAGTCAATGGCTTTTAAAATTTTGTTAAAACTCGTTGAGTTGGGTGAGCAGAGCTTCTAATGGAAAGAGAGAGCAGCTTGGACTTTAAGACAGATATTTCAGAAACCATATCCAGGGGAACAACCAATTTACAAAGGAAATCCTCACATTCTTGTGTTAAGTGAAACCTCTTCCTGATGAGTGGCAGTGGAAATGTGGACAACTGTGTGAATTTGGAGCTCATCCCTTACAAAGGCCATACTCCTTGGCAGTTACAGCTGACTTCCTATTGAATTCAACCTTCTCTGAGTGTGACATCAGGGAGGCCCTCCCAGTGGGGCATGTTCAGACCTTTGAGCTCAAGTCTTTGCTCTGCTGATTAGCCTTTTGCGTTTTGCTTCATTCCACACCCCAATCCCAATGACTATTCTGCCATCAGCCCCTTCTAGGGGCAATTGCTCTGTTCCAACCCTGTGAAATGGACAGTCTTTACTGACTGATTTAAAAAAAAACAAAACTACGTATTGAGTTTAAGTGTTGATATCTCATTCATAGGAAGTCTTCTATGTGATCAGTTACCCGACCTCTTTCCCTGTTGTGGCTCTGTCGTCCTCTAGGGTCTTAGAGTTCTCACCATTTAAGTACTGACTGGGAAATTAGACAGTAGAAAAGGCATCAGCTTCTTGATTCCTTTGTTTGGAAGTGGTACACACCATCTCTGCTTATATTTTACTGGGGAACCTTAGTCACATGACCCAACCTAGTTTCAAGAGGGTCTGGGAAATGTAGGAAAGGTCACCCCAGCCCAATAGCAGCTTTTCTCTAAAAGCCTAAGTCTTTGGTAGACAACCAGCCATGTCTGCTAAGGAAATCTTATTATGTATGAATTCCCCTCCACCCTCACCATCACAGCTGATTGAACGTGGAGTATGTACATGCCTTGGTCACAGACTGGCCAATGGCATCCTGTTGCAAAATTATATGCCCCAACTGGCACAACGTTAGCTGGGTTTATTAGATAATATCTTTAAGGAATTCGAAATGCCCAAGTGGAGAAACGTACAAGCAAAGAGCAACTGATTCTCATTCATGGAAGAGCACAGGGATAGATAGCCACAAAGACTTGCTGATGAATGCTTTTCCAGTTTAGCATTTGCAAGGCCTGCCTGTTGTTGAAGCCACAAGGTCAGAAAGGAATGATGCCAATATTCAAACTCAGATTACCCTGGCTCCAAAGCTTGATTTTTTAATACTAACTACTATTATCATCATTATCTACCTCATGACACCACTTCCCTGTTCAATATTTTAAATAGAACCTCTTAATATTTTTGGTAAGTTGGTTCATTTTCTCAATTCCTTGGCACTTCCTATTTTCACAAAAGGTGTGAACCTTTTGCCATGTAACTTTGCAGTTCATTTTTTTAGACGCAAACTCAATTTTTCTATCCATTGATGGTGGGGTTGGCCATGTGACTCACTTTAATTAGTGAAATGTGGGTAGAAATGACTGTAGGAGAGTTCCCAGAATAGGCTGTTTCGCTCGCCCCTTCTGCTCTTGTGATCACAATAAGAAAAGTATAACACAAGTAGCAACAGCCTCATCGTTTTGAGCCCCAAAATGTGATCATGGAACAGATTTGAACCCAACCTAAAGCCTAGAGCCAAACCTAGTCCACTCCTCATCTGAAGCAGAATAATCCCAGATTCCCTGTGGAAGCATGAGTGAGAAACATAAAGGCTTATTGTTGTAAGCCCCTAAGATTTGGGGTGATTTGTTATGCAGCTTCATTATGGCAAGGGCTGATTAATACAATCCTGTAAAGAAAGTGTTTTTCTCATTGGCACAATTATATACATCTGTACTTTTTGAGAACCTACTATAAACATGTCTATATGTCATATTATTTTTGATCCTATGTAAACAAATAATCCCTGCTTTAGCTACACCCTCTATGACTAGCAGAACTGAGGTTCTTACACACACAGACACACACACAGACACACACACACACACACACACACACAGAAAGTTACTGTTTAACACTAGAAAGTGTACATTCATTTTCTTTATAGATTAGAAACCAAATTTATTAGAGTTTAGGTAAAGAAAATATTTAAGACTTGTCCAAGGACATTTCATATAGATGATGCATTTATGAGATTTTGCATAATAAGAGAGGGGATACCATTTCTTTTCTGACTCACTAACTAGACTTGGTTTCTCAGTCCTGGCTCAGGCCAAAAATCTCTTTCTTCTATTCTCCATCTGTTTTCTAGGTAAACAAGAAAAGCAAATCAATAATTACAAATAATGACAACATAATTTCTTCATTTAAATTCCTCTCTTCTAGCATCAGTCCCACACTTTTGTCTAGGAGGCACAAGGAACATGATGCTAGAAAGATGCAGAAGGTAGCAGGGGGTGGATAGCATGTTAAATGTGTATACATGAAAGGGATTTTCAATTTCCAGTGCAAATTTAGTGTGTTTTTATTGCTTACATCTTAAACTAGGGGCAGTCTCCAAGTCGTTTACTTATGTGTCAGGATAAAAATATGGTTACATAAATGAGGAATCATTGGGTTAAGAGTACTATGAGATGTGTTTTGATCCAGCTACATACTCAGAAGAAAATGCTCAGATCTCTATTCAGTTTGGTTAGTTCCTACACAACTTCTTTGACGTATTAGTTGTTTGAATGAACGTTTTGCCAAGACCAGAAATAAAATATACATAATGTCTGTGTTGACACCCCACTCAGTATGCTTCCCCACTCACCATAAAGGCACCACTATGGCAGACATTACTAATCAACTCTGTTATGGCAGACATTACTAATCAACTCCTGGCCCTTTTTCCTGCTAAGCCTGGAATGGGCCTCAGGTTCCGTCTTAGAACAACATTGCCAGGAGTCACTGCTAATTGATGGAGTTGGCACCGGAGATGAAATCTAGTTACCTTGCTTGTCTTGGATATTCTGTGCATTTCTGATATCATCATCTATTTGATGCATTTCTACCTCTGTCAATTTTCAGTTTGTAAAACCACTTTTAAAATAAAAATCAATGCAATCTTCCACACCCTCTTGTGGAAGCCTGTCTCCCCTCAGCGTGAGAGTTAGCTGTTTTTTTCTCTCCTCCTCCTCCTGTTTCTCTCTCTGTCTCTAAATAAATCACTTTCTACAAACAAACAAACAAAAATCAATGCAATCATAAAATGACAATACTCATAAATTACAGTCTGAACACATTTTTTTTTCTGCCTCAAGACTGTCTACAAACAGCAATCAATACAATAAACAAAGGTTAAGGGAGAATCAAGGGATTTGGTAAAGAAAACAAAAAAAATGAATAGGACACAAATCTCCTTAGTCTGCTAGCAAATTTTTGTAAGATACAGGTATGTTAAGAAGTGCAGCCTCACAGAAAGCAGTGAGAAGGCCTTAACCATGGCAGAAATGATCTCCCTGATTTAGTACACATTGGGAGAATCTGGCCAAAAACAAGTGGCTGCTTTTTGGGCAGAAAAACAAATTTTGCGTTGTAACTGTGTGAAATTATTCATAGTAGACACAGTATAGTTTCAGACAAACTGGGGAAAATGTGTTAAGGAGAAAAGACAAATTAGCATAAGTGACTCACTGGTGTTTTCAGGGTGAGTGAAACACACAAATCTGAATTTATCAGTTCTGAACTCCCTCTGCTTTCCTCTCCCTTTCTGCCCTGCCAGGCACCCCCTCCAATGTTCCCTTTTCTCCTATTCTGAATGCATCAGTGTCCTGGAAATTCTGGCAGCCCTCCTAGGCCAGCTGTTGCCTCTGACCTGGACATTCCCAGCTTTCTACAAGGTCATGGGACATGCTGTATTCTGGGATTCCTCTAATGGAAGATGAGAAGGGCTTAAGACTATGTGTCCCAACTATCCCCATGACCCTGACTGGTGGGTCCAGTTTACAAACACAGGCTTGAGTGTCAGCCTTGTGCTCAAGGATTTGACTTGAGTGTAATCTCTAATTTATAAATTCGGTACTTCAACTAGCTCCATATCCAACAGTATAGCTCATGGAATAAATACTAGTGCTCCCATTCTCTAGAGGAGGAAATACAGATAGGAATCATCAATTGGAGTGTTTGAGTTTCAAAATAATGAGTTCAGTGCCTTATTCTAATATTCCGGAAACAGCAATTGTCGCCACAAATGAAGAATGTACACATTTGTTTTACAACATCTTAACGCACCGTATTCAGCCTTCCTGTACCCTTGACTGCTTAGTCCTTAAAATATATTGGTGGGGCAGGGTCTGCATGCCTTTGTCAATACATCTATTGGCCTGTTTGTCCCAGCATCCCAGTTGGAATGGGAACCCTTCTAAGAAAAGCCTTTATCTGTTATTCACCTACAAACTCACTGGGCACCCCCAGAATTGTGGTCACGGGGGTATAGCAGGTGTCTAGTCACCCTTTTCTGGCTGTGCCAATAATTGGGGCCTGATTACAATTCTGTCTCATCCAGGGCACCTCAACAGAGAGAAACCAGCAAGAAACTCATGCTTCCTGAAAGTGGAGAACAGGCTGGAGAGTGTGCTCAGATAGATAGAAGAAACCAAGCAAGCACACAAAAACAAATGAATGAATAAAAATGAAAAAAATAGGGAAGATTTTGAGTTGTCAAGAAAGGTGGAACTCTGAACTTCTGGCACAGACTCAAACCTGAAAACCCAGTGAGGTTTGCCCATCACTAATGATCACATAATAATATGTTCCCAGGGGAGGGGCCGAAAAAGGCTATTAAAATACCGCAGCACTGGTGCTGTATGGGAGACAAGCTTTCTGAAACGTGGTCCCCGTCAGATTTCCCTTGAGAGTCAAAGGAAAAAATGACTGCAGTTTGGCTTCTAAGAGGTAAAATGTTGGGAAAACTCACTGGGGAGGTTTCTTTCCCCAGCCCAGGGTTTGGAAACGCCTGCGTTTGCGTTGTATATTTTAAATGTGGTGATGGGCCAGCTTGTTAAGTGTGCTGGCTTGCTCACTGGGTGACTGGCAGGCAGCCGTAAGTGAGCGGAAACAAAACCATTTGTGGGGTATGAGGTGGCCAAGGTAGCTAGAACCAGCCTTTTGTGATGTCTTCAATCAAAACAGTTATTTCAAAAGGTGTTGCCAACTTGGCCTTTCCTTCTAGAAAGATAGGATTCTTGGGTAGAGTATACATGGGTCTGTGGGCATCTTGACTGATCACTGTGGCCCATGAAAAGCCCTAATTTCACCGTATCCTATGGGTTGCAAATGGTAGGGCTCAGTAAAAGTTTTTTTTTTTTTTAAATAATCTTTACTGGGGTATAATTTAATACAATTAAATTACCCTTTTTAAGTATATAGTTCAGAGTTATGATAAATGTAAAGACCCATGTAACCACTACTGAAATCAAGACAGGACACTTCCATCACATTAAAATGTTCCCTCGTGCCTTTTTGCAGTCAACTCTGCCTCCTGATTCCCAGAAACCACTGATCTGTTTTGTCACTCTACACTGGTTTTGCCTGTTTTAGAATGTCATACAAGTAGAATATCACATGTATTCTTTTGTGTTTGGCTTATCATGAGAGTTTTGAGTTTTATGTATGCTGTGGGTATCCAGAGAATATTTATTTTTTATTGTTGCATAGTGTGCTGGTGTCTGAATGTGCCGCAGTGTAATTGTCTACATGCTGTTGGATATTTGGGGTTTTTAACAGAAAGGAGTGAAGAGAGTAAAGAAGATAGAAGGAGATTTTAAGTTAAGAAAGATATGGAAATATGGGCAAAAGGCTTACACTGGCACTTCCACAAAGACAATATCCAAATATCTAACATGTGTGAATTAAAACTAAAACAAGTTACCAAATACCCTCATCAGAATGGCTGAAATAAAAACCTCTGGCAATATCTAGTGTTGGCAAGGATGTAGGCCAAACAGAATTCTCATGCTGTGTGTAGGGTAATGTAAATGGAGCCCAGTATTTTTCAAAACTGGCAGTATGCACTAAACATAACATATGCAAACTTGTGACCTCGCAATTTCACTCCCAGGTTTATATGCAATAGGAACACATACATATAAGCATCGACAAACATGTTCTAGAATATTTATAGCAGTGCTATTTATATCTCCAAAATGAAAATTACTTGAGTACTCATTGATAGTAGAATGAATCAATAAATTGTGGTAAACATATAGATTACTAGACAGCAATGAGAGTCAACAGTACACAAATACACATAACATTATGGATATTTCTTTTTCTTTGTTTTTGTTTTTGAGATGGAGACTTGGTCTGTCATCCAAGCTGGAGTGCAATGGTGGGACCTTGGCAGACTGCAGCCTCAGCACCCTGCAACCTCAGCACATTGCAACCTCCACTACCTGGGTTCAAGCGATTCTCCTGCCTCAGCCTCCTGAATAACTGGGACAACAGGCACCTGCCACCACACCTGGCTAATTTTTGTATTTTTAGTAGAGATGGGGTTTCACCATGTTGGCCAAGCTGGTCTCAAACTCCTGACCTCAAGTGATCTGCCCGCCTTGGTCTCCCAAGTGCTGGGATTACAGGTGTGAGCCACTGTGCCTGGCCTCACTATGGATATTTCATAAACATTATGTTGAGCAAAAGAAGCCAGATACAAAAGAGTATACTATATGATACATTTATATATGTGTCTAAAATTCATATATAGTGTTAGAAGTCAGAAATAGGGGTTATCTTTGGTTGGGGTAGCGACGAGAAAGGAATACAATAGGAACTTCCATGGAACTTATAATGTTTTGTTTATTGATCTAGTTACTCAGGTGTATTCAGTTTGTGAAAATTCATCTACATCTGCACTTAATAATTTGTGCACTTTTTATAGGCATGTTATGCATTGAAGAGTATCAATTGTTTTTTTAAAAAAAATTCTTCGGTATTTTCAATCCTCTACCTTCATTTATACACACATACACACACACACACACACAAATGCACACACGCATCATAAGAACTGAGAAGCTGCTGGCTAGGCATGCTACTAACTTTGGTTCATAAAGTGGGGTCATGAGGCAGGAGCAGGTGCCTCACACTCCAGGTTGTCAAGAAGACACAAAGAGTTGTGACAATAGGTTTAGTTGTGCTAGGTAAGGCATCAAGATCTACTTGTAAATATAAATACCTGTGATGAATATATATGGATGTATCATAAAATTGGTATGAATCTTTAGAAATGTCCACAAGAGTTCTGGTCCTCATTTTGGCGACATAAAAAAGGAGGCGCAGCAAATTGCCCTCATCAGATCATGACCTCCATGAATCCTTCTCACTGGTTGGTCTTTGGTCCTGGTTTTTCAAACAGTTAATTAAGTAATCAGGAGAACTAATGGAGAGTTTGGCATCACAGCCGCAAGCCAAATGAGGCAATAGGAAGGGTAATATAAAGCTCTCATAATCCTCTAAATAGCTTCCCTAATACTGTTTGAAATAGTGCTGTTGCAGATGAACTTGTTTTGGTTAAGGCATTTCAATGAATGATTTTTTTAAAAAAAGAATTATCAGTGACAGCCAGCAACTCCCTAGTCTAATGACACCAGGTTTTGCCTGGTCTCTAGGCAACAGCGTGGCTGCTAGTACAACCATGGTTGCTCGTTCCTAAAGGGCACTCAACCCTTCCTACCCTTGCTGCTCTAAGTTGACATAAAACAAACAAGCATACAAGCTTTTCTTGTTCTTTGTTCCTCAATATTTACAAGAAATTTTGGAATTTTTCAAAAGGAATTGCAAAATTAACAGTAATCCAATTTTTAAAATGATGAGCATACAAAATATCCACCTTTCTTAAATGCCTATAAGATGCCTGGTTTTCTCTCTGTGTTTTGTGCTTACTTCAGGAAACAGCTATAGTTCAGTGAAAAGAATCTTCACATTGCCATCATAAGACAGATTTGAAGCCTAGGTCTTTTGTGCAGTGTTGAATGTGCTTAGATAAGACCCTCAGTCCTCATCAGCCACAGTTCCCTCATTTGTCAATGACGAATGATGTGAGAATTAAACAAGATAAGCTGTGTGTAGGTGTCTTCTGAATTATAAAATGTACAATGGCCTCTGGACCAGCCCCAGTGTCATCACCACCTAGGATTTGTTAGAAATGCAATTTTTCAATCAGGCTCAGTGCCTCACGCCTGTAATCCCAGCACTTTGGGAGGCTGACATGGGAGGATCATTTGAGACTAGGAGTTTGAGACTAGTGCAGGCAATATGGTGAGACCCCATTCTTTAAAAAAACAAAACAAAAAACAAAACAAAAAAAAAAACAAAAGAAAATTAGCTGTGCATAGTAGTGCGTGCCTGTATTCCCAGCTACTAGGGAGGCTGAAGTGGGAGGATCGCTTGCTCCCAGGAGTCTGAGGCTGCAGTGAGCTAATATTACACCACTGCACTCCAGCCTGGGTGACAGAGCGAGACCCAGACTCTTAAAAAAATAATAATAAAACATTTTCTCAGGTTTAAACCTGGACCTATTGAACTGGAAACTGAGGTGCGGTCCAGCAATCTATTTTAGCAAGCCTAAGTGATTCTGATGCTCACTTAACTTTGAAAGCCACTGTGCTACATAGACACATGTTTGCACTTAATTAAAAACTGCTCTTGTCACCCAAAGTCTTGGCTCAGACTCTACCTAGGACACTTTGCCCTCTCAGAAAGTATGGGGAGGAAGCTTCTCCTTTCTCTCTTGTAAAGAATGATTTATTAATAGTTGATGGTGAGATGGGGCAGAGTCAGTTCTCAATGTGGACTGGGCTCTTTATTTTTGGCCCTGTCTCTGGCAGGTCTCTGCTCGCAGCTATTGATTCTATCTGCTTCCCTGTAGGACGCACTCCTGGTGCAGGTCAGGAGGGGCTGGCCCCTTAGAGATAGGCCTAAAAATGTGAGAGCTCCTCTCTGGGATGTGAGCCAGGGAGTGACCTCCATGATCTGCCTAGTGTCTGCTCCACAAACCCAGGTCTTCTGCAGGCAAGTTCTAGACGAGGATGTGAAGGGGTGGGCAGCCCTCCTTTGCCTTTAAATTCAAGCCCTGTGTTTCCCAAACACAAAATGTAGGAAATCCTTAATCTGAAGGTGAAACACTGATCCTGGACTTGAATTCTTATTGGATCTGTTCTCAATTGATTTAAACCAAGAAGGAAAAAGTAGCATGATCAATTGGCACCTCAAACCCCAATGTTTGTCTACTGCAGTAGTCCAGCCCTGGGGACTAACTTTGATATGGACTCTGGACCCCATTTTTTCTGAGAAATTACACCAGGGCCCTGCCCTACTTTATTGACCCCATCTTAGATATTCTCACGTTGTTCCCATTTCTAGTCTGCTGGGCAAAAGTACTTTTTAGTTCTCTTGCACCGTAGAAAGGATGAACAAACTTCAAGTTCACCAAATATTCCTCAAGTCTACCCAAGCCCATTCCAAGCTCCAGTTCTCAAATCTGTCCACATTTAAAAAAAAAAAAAATCCCATTTCTATTCCTGGTCCCTTCTCTATGAGAATTTTCTGTCATCCTATGTTAAAAAGATGTGTCTAGTGAACCACCCAAAAGCTTAATGGGTAAAAATAACAATAATATATTTTGCTTACGAATTTGCAAGTGGAGGAGGGAGTGATGGGGCTGGCCATCTCTTCTCTGTGTGGTGTTGGCTGAGTGGCTTGACTGGGAGCTGGACTATGTGCTGTCAAGACAGTTAATTCACATGCATGGCCAGTGGGTGCTGACTGTCCTCTGGGAGCTCAGTCAGAGGCCACATGGACCTCTCCGTAAATTGCTGCAACTCAGTGGTATGATCGGTCCTCACTGTAGCCTCAAACTCCTGAATTCAAGTGATCTTCCTGTTTCAGCCTCCCAAGTAGCTGAAATTACAGGGGCATGACACCATGCCCATCTATTTATTTTTATTAAAGAGCTGCTTGGATTTTATTACAGCATGGTGGCTACATTCCAAGAATGAGCAACCGAAGAGAACAGGCTAAAGACCTATCCTTGGAAATCACATGCCACCACTTCTACCACACGCTATCGGCCAAGGCATTTACAAAATCTTACATACACAAAAGGTGGGCACATAGATTCTACCCTAGATGGAGGAATGAAAAGATTCTAGAAAAGACTGTAGGATGGCAGATATTGTTGAAGACACCTTTAGAAAATACAATCGGCCACTGAATTCTGTAATGGCATCAAACTCATTTTATTAAAATGCAAATATTCTAGAAAGGCACTACAATGAACTGCTACCAGTCATTGCCCCACTGGGATTATTTTTGATTATGTACCCATGTCAGAGGAAAAATGACATACGTTGATTAAAGGTAATGACAATAGCTTCTAGTTTGCTTACCTAATGTGTGTCAAACACTATGCTACACAATTTACATGTGTTATTGTCTATACTTGTAACAAACCTGTGAGATAGCTATTACTGTTCACATTTGGCGATTGAGAAACCCAAGCTTAGGTAGGTTTAGGGAACTTGTCTGAGGCCACACAGGTAGGAGGTGGTTGAACTGGGATTCCAACCCAACCAGTCTGATTTTGCCTCCTCAGTCTGATTTTAAGCTTTCTCTCAACCCACCAACCAAAACTTAAAAAAATAAAATTAGTTTGAAATAATTTTAGATTTACAGAAAAGTTGCAAAAATAGTACAAAGAATTCCTGAATGCCCTTTACCCCACTTCCTCTGATATTAACTCTTTATATGACCATAACACAGTGATCAAAATAGGGCCATTAACATTACTACTGTTAAAAGAAAAACTAGAAAAATTAAGTTTAACAGAACTTAACTGAGCAGAGAACAATTCTCGAATTGGACAGCCCTCAGAACCAGAAAACATTCAGAGAGCTCACTTCCCAACATGGGGAGGCAGTTGTTATTAACAGAAAATGGAAGTGAGGTACAGAGACAGCTTTATTGGCTACCATTCTGTGTTTGCCATATTTGAACATGGGCTGATCATTGGAAGCCTGTGATTGAGAAAAGGTTATTTATTATAAAATAATAAAGTTAGGTTTTCAGTTAGTTTATGTACTTAGGCTGCAATTTGTTAAGTCCTCAAAGTATGAAGGCATCCTCAGTTCAACTTTAGTTGCATTTCAAAGTACAATGTTAACTAAACTGCAGATTTTTTTTTGAATTGTACTCATTTTTCCAAGAACAGCCTCTTTATGTTATAGGATCTAACCTAGAATCCCACATTCCATTTAGTTGTTTTTCACCTTGCTTTTCTCAACCTGTGACAGTTTTTTTTCAGTCTTTCCTTGTCTTTTATGATATTTTCACTTGTGATGAGTACTGCTCAGTTATTTCAAAGAATGTCTCTCCATTTGGACTTATCTGATATTTTTCTCTCATGATTAGATTGAAGTTATGCATTTTTGACAGGAACACCAAAAAAGTGATGCTAGACTCTCCTCAAGGCAGCATGTCAGAGGATATATTATGACAATAACTCTCATTACTAGTGTTAGCTTTCATCACTTACTGGGTAGCATTTCTAAAGAAAGGTAGGAGAAAATGAAACATATGGACTTGATGTGGCAGTAGGCAATTCTATGCAGAAACATTGCTATAAATAGGATGATAATTATTCTTTTTTTATTTTTTAGAATTTAGCTGGGATTACAGGCATGCACCACCATGCCTGGCTAGTTTCTGTGTTTTAGTAGAGATGGGGTTTCACCGTGTTGGCCAGGCTGGTCATGAACTCCTGACCTCAAGTGATCCGCTTGCTTTAGCTTCCCAAAGTGCTGGGGTTACACGCGTGAGCCAATGCGGCCTGATGATGAATAATTATAACGAGCCTTCATGTGCCAAGAACAATACTTATCACTTTATTAAGATTAACTAATGGGCTATCCAGGATGCAGTGATTTCTCAGGACCTTGGTCTCCATGACCTTTTAGGGAATTTGTTTGGTAACAGAGCCAACTTGTGAGTGTCAACACCCATCTTGTGGGGCTCAACGAAACTAGGGTGGAAAGCAGGCATTTCTAGAGGGAATCTGGTGGTTGTAAAGAGCAGATCAGCATTTTAGGACACTAGCTGAACTCTGGCTACTGAAATTTCTGTCCTAAGTTCATGGAGCTTCCCTTCTATTGATCCATTGACAGGCAGCCTGGCTGGAAGGATTTGTGGCCCAGAGACCTGGCTCTGTGGGATAGCACCCTCTTTTACTATCATAAATGGAACTTCTTCAGCTTCATCTTCTCCATTTGCAAAATGATGATGATGCCTATTTATAAGCAGGAAGGCTATGAGAGTAGTGCTGTAAGGATAGTGCTGAGCAGTTCTTATTCTATTAGTAATCAATAAGTGGGAGGTAGTATTTTGAGGGCAATACCATGGTATAGAAAGAAAGAATGGAATCTTTTTTTTTTTTTTTTTTTCTGAAATGGAGTCTCTTTCTGTTACCTGGCTGAAGTGCAGTGGCGTGATCATGACTCATTGCAACCTCCACCTCCTGAGTTCAAGCAATTCTCTGCCTCAGCCTCCTGAGTAGCTGAGATTACAGGTGCCTGCCACCACGCCTGGCTAATTTTGTTGTTGTTGTTGTTTGTTTGTTTGTTTTGTAGAGACAGGGTTTCACCATCTTGGCCAGGCTGGTTTTGAACTCCTGACCCAGTGATCCACCCACTTTGGCCTCCCAAAGTGCTGGGATTACAGGCATGAGCCACCGTACCTGGCCGAAAGAATGGAATCTTTAAGTTGTAGACTCTTGTCTCTCAGCCTCAGGCCTGCCACTTTCTAGTTGGACAAACTAGAGTAACATAAAACTCACAGCATCAATTTCTGGAAAATGTTAAGAAGCATCCCTAGTTTTTAAGCATCCCTAGTTTGTGATAGTAATAATGTATAGAAAGTTCCTGGCCTGTAATAGGTGTCCCAAACCAGTACCTTTTATTTTTATTATGGTTGATTACATCTTTAGTTAGTTAATCCCAAGGTTTTCTGTCTAACCTTGGCCTTTTCCCAGCCAAATTCTCCCTTTGGGGTGCCCTCATGAGGGACTTTAACTAGGTGGGCTCTTGGCTCTTGAACTGGACTCCTGAGTAGAGCTGAAAAATTCAAAGGAAATCCATGAATTTCCACGGTACTAAGGATAGAGCAGCAATAAGATTTTTTTTTATTTATTTAATGGCACAACCATTGGCATTAAGACAAAGAAGATAATTTTCTTGTGACTCAGCAGTGATTAGCCTCTAAACGCTCAAAATATTTGCAAACTCTTGCATTCTCTATGGATACACAGGTATTGGTATGTTTCTAAAGAAAATATCGATGCAGAATACAGGCAGTTTGGAAATGGCTGCTTGCCGAGATGATTAATATTTTATGACAACAGTTGAACTGAAATGGATTTTCCTTCTGGTCCTATAATTGCTGGTGGCATTTCAGAGTGGAAAGAAAGCCTTGGTTTAAAATAAAACAAAGCTGTTGATGAGAATATCTTCAGCAGACTGGAGTTTGGGTTGAGGATTACTCTGAAAGTGAGGGGGTACAATTAGGGCAAATTGGTGTGTCTTCTATATAACCGTATGTGAAAATGAACTGTGGTGCTTATATTTTTCAAGTTGTAATATAAGCGTAAGTTACTGGATTGGTAGGAGGAGACTTGGGTTCCAGACTCCCTTCTGCCATTTCCCTGCTATGTGACACTGGGGGAATAGCAATACCTGCCTTGTACTTGGTTGTCTTATCTAGAGATTTGTAAGAGCAATACTTATATAACTACACCCTCTGGATATATCAAAATTTCCAGGTGACTATGGCCAACAGAAGCACACAGTTGGTGCTTAGCAAGCCCTTGATGAGTTTAGTAGAATTTAGCTTAGTCCATACTTGGCATGAGTGACCTTGGGCATATCCCTGGGCTTTTCCTGTAAAATAAAGATGATGGACATTAAATGGGTATAAGAGTTGCTTCCACATCCAGATGTCTCTCTGTATCTTGGTGTCCATGTCTGTGCCCTCTTATGTACCTATACAAACATTCCACCATAGTTTCCAAGTAGACATTCTAAAGTACTGGTCAGCTGTCTCAAAGGCATTCCCAGATTGAAAGCCTAATGTCCTTTTCACTGTACCCTCCAGTTCATATGTGCCAAGAACTTCTCAGGAAAAAGCAAATAATGGAATATAAAGATTCTACTGTGGCTTCAAACAGTAAGCAGAAGTAGTTTATTTAATCAAATAAGACTCTTTATATTCTCTCTCTCCTTAAAGCAGTTATAATTCCTAAACATCTCGAGGGAGTTTCCTTTGAGTTTCTGAAAATATACACCTCAAACTAAAGTTTAAACTTTTAATACAAAAAGGCAAACAAGGCAAACAAGACTAGCAACTCTTAAAAGTAGGTTTCCGAAAGAGCATTCTTAGAGGAATGTTTCTTAATTCACAAGTCATTGGCAGGTGAATGTGACTATAACTGAACATACTTTTTCCTATATCTTCATAAAAAAAGGAATTTGATCAATCTCTCATACTGATACAGATTTTTAACTTCAAGAAAAAGAATACTACTAATTAAAATTTCTTGCAGTAGCCATCAGCAAATATTTCAAAAGCTACTTTATTGCTTTACAAGATGTATTTAAGTGTATTCGTTTCCTAGGACCACTGTAAGAAGGAACCACAAACTGGGTGGCTTAACATACCAGAAATTTGGCTGGGGGCAGTGGCTCATGCCTATAATCCCAGCACTTAGGGAGGCCAAGGTGGGTGGATCATGAGGTCAAGAGGTCGAGACCATCGCGGTCAACATGGTGAAACCCTGTCTCTACTAAAAATACAAAACTTAGCTGGGCATGGTGGCACACGCCTATAGTCCCAGCTACTCAGGAGGCTGAGGCAGGAGAATTACTTAAACCCAGAAGGCAGATGTTGCAGTGAGCTGAGATCACGCCATTGCACTCCAGCCTGGGTAACACGAGCGAAACTCCATCTCAAAATAAAAAAAATACCAGAAATTAATTCTTTTACAGTTCTGGAGTTAGAAGTCCAAATCAAGGTGTTGGAAGGACTTTGCTCCCTCTGAAATCTGTAGGGGAAAAACCTTATTCGTCCCTTCTCAGCTTCTTGTGGTTTGCTGGCAATTCCTGGCATTTCTTGGCTTGCAGCTGTAGCACCTCAGTCTCTGCCTCTGTCATCACATGGCATTCTTCCCTTGTATGTCTCTTATCCTCTTCTTATAACGACACCAGTGATATTCGATTAAGGGCCATCACTACTCCAGAATGACCTCATCTTAACTAATTTCATTTGCAATGACCTATTTCCAAATAAAGTCATATTCTGAGGTCCTGGGGGTTAGGACTTCACCATATCTTTCTAGGGACACAATCCAAATCATGACATTCAGGTACCTGGAAACACCTATTCATTTGGAACAAATAAAGCTAAATATATTTACAAGAAGTTGGAGAAGCAAAAAAGGTAAATAGCAGCTATATACTAACCAACATATTTTATATGATGACCACAAAACTATCCAATGTATATTTTGATGAGACAGTAAGGTTCTGTTGAAACCTCTATGGAAAACAGTATGGAGATTTTTCAAAGAACTGAAAGTAGAACTACCATTTCAACCAGCAATCTCTCTACTGGGTATCTGCCAAAAGGAAATGAAATTGTTATGTCAAAAAAGACACCTGCACCCATGGTTACTGCAGCACTATCCACAATAGCAAAGCCATAGAAGAACCCTAGGTATCCATCAGTGGATGATTGGATAAAGAAAGTGTGGTATGTATATACCATGAAACACTATGCAGCCATAAAAAGAATGAAATTATGTCTTTTGCAGCAACATGGATAGAACTGGGGGCCATTATTCTAAGTGAAATAAATCTAAAACAGAAAATCAAATACCGTATGTTCTCATTTATAAATGGGAGCTAAATAATGGGTACACATGGACATCTAGAGGGAAGGAGAAACACTGGGGACCCCAAAAGGGAGGAGAGTGGGAGGGGATGAGAACTGAAAAATTACCTACTGGGTACAAAGTTCACCATTTGGGTGATGAGTACATAGAAACCCAGACCTCACCATTATGCAATATATACAAGTATCAAACCTGCACATGTACCCCTTGAGTCTCTCTCTATATATATACCTGTTGGCTTAGCTTTTTGTCCAATGCATGCACTTTTCCATGTATGTTTGTTGTAGGGTGGACTTGATTCCGCTTGAAAACCCCAATGGCATTGAGATGATTGTTTCATGAGGGCTACCACTCCACTTTTGATGAAAGCTACCACTCCATTTTTTTACTTTCCTTGTTATAAAAGATTCTTCTCTTAGCAAGTCTACTGGGTAGGATCACACAGCTACTGTCAATAATCTTCCTCTCTAGATAAGCCCAGGGTCTAGAGGGGTCTCCTTGGCCCTTGTGACAATTCTCCTGATATTCGATGAGAGTTACAACTGCTGTATTATGTGCTCTTAGCTTACTGTCTAGTCCACACAATTCAGCTGCTGTAGCAATAGATTGCTGTGAAAATCTATTCTAAACAATCTCCAATGAAAGTTATCTTAAATCTCCATTAGCCAAGTATAACTTGACCAGGAATCTGTGCAGAAATGGGCTCAAGATAGCTAGTGAATCCTTTCTCTTAGGTGGCTCCGATTTCCTCCTCATAGTCACATGCAGTTCTCATTTTCATTGACATCTGCAGTAACAGACAATGAACCTACCTTCCCTTGGATTCCTGTCTTTTAAAACTTGCATATAACTCATAGTTTTAGTTCTCTTCTCTACCTCTCTGATTACCTTTATGATATTTTCTTTCTTCCTTCTTTGGTTTCTCTTTCCCCTCAATGGGAAATTAAGTGTAGGATCTGATCTACATAATTCCATCTATCCTCACTGTGCTGAGTGCAATATTTGTTCATAATATTTTATTCCCTTGTCCTTGCCATTCCTCCTCATTCCATTGACTTCAGACTTGGCTATGGGACTTGCTTTGGCCAATGGGATGTGAGTGGAAATTATGTATGTCACTTCTGAGCAAGACATTAAGTGTGCTTATTTGGTTGGCTCCGTGTCTCTTCTTACTCTGACCTTTCACTATGAGAACAGTATGCACCAGATGCACATGTAACCTTGAACGGAGTAGCAAAGCCCCAGGCAGAGCTGCAACTGACTCACAGGAGACGTGCTGTGTGAGCAGCCATAGGATTTTGCTATTATAAGCCACTGAGATTTGGGGGCTGTTTGTTAGGCAGCATAATCTACTGAACTATGAAAAATTCAATGACCCTCAAATCTACCATGGCCTTTTTCTAGTAGTGCCACATGGTCAATTTTCTAACTGCATGTTTTGTTGGCATTTCCAACTCAGTTTGTTTAAAAATTAACTCATTAGGGTTGTGGGTTTTTTTTTTCTTTTCAAAAAAGTTCCTCCTTCTGACTTCCCTGTTTCTATAAATATGACCTTGATCTTTGAGTTAACTTGGACTTCACACTTTGGAATCAGCTTCCAATCTCCCTCTGTCTTGCTACTTCCACATTTAGTTAACTGCCAACCATGTTGAATTCTTTTCTTTAGTTCAATAAATGCTGATGAAAACCTACTATATATCTAGCATGGCCCTTTTCTCTGTGGGCTTTGGAGATGAATGTGACATAGCTCCTGCCCTCAAGAAGTTTTCCGTCAGATCTGGGAGCAGGATCATAAAGATGATTTCAGCACTATACTATTCATGCTGTGATAACATTATCTTGTAGGTGGAGAGGAGAGGCACATTCACGGAAGGCTTCCTGGGGGGAAATGATGACTGAGCTGGCATTTCAGGAATGAGTAAGCAGTACTGAGGAAAGGGGGATGGGGACAAGGCAAGCAGGCCGACTCTTCAGAGAAGAACCAGGAAGGCATGGTTGAGTGTGGGGGACTTGGAGAACTACATGTGATATAATATTATCTGATCGCAAACTGTGAAGTGAGGGTAGGAGATAAGATGAGAGGATGAAGCAGGGTCCAGGCCATGGAAAAGTTCCTACATTCTGTTACCCAGCTTAGGTTCCAGCCTACAGAGTCAGGGAAGAGAGGCATGGTTAACATTATGCCTTAGTTAATATTATGCATTAGTGGAAGGTGGATTATTTTCTATTTTAATTAAAACAGAAAAGATCATATAGCACCTTTGACACACTAGATGTCATTCTAAGTGCTAGGCAAATATGAACTCATGTAACTCTCCTAACAGCCTACTCTGATTTGCCATCTTACAGATAAACGGAAGCAGAAAGAGCTAAATCTGTCCATGGCCATAGAGCTAAAAGTGTGAGAGTATGGATTTGAACCCAGGAAGTTTGGGTTCAAATTCAAATATTGAACCACTACACTATTTTGTTATGGCTGGATTGTACAATGGTACAATGAGCTAACTAGAGATAGCATGCTTTGTCACGAGGGGCTGATTTAAGAAACATTTATGTGGTTAGATAAGGAAGACTTGAGGCCAATTGGATAAAGATGGGTTCAACAGACAGAGGAGCCAGGATTGACCTGAAATTATTTGGCTTGGCTGACATTGGTGGTGTCATGAGTGAGAGACAGAATATAAGAGGAGGAGCAGATCTAGGAGGATGATAATAAATTCTGTCCAGAATGTGTTCAGTAGAGGAAGCCAAATAACAGTAGGTTGAGAATTGACTTAGAGGCAAGAAGCTGGACATGGCAAGCCCCCATTATTACCACATTAATTCTTGCACTTTAATACTTGAAGTGCATGGCAGAAGCCTCCTAACAGACTTCCTTAATCACTGTTCCTCCCTACTCCCACAAATTCTGTACCCCACATGGCAGCAATCTCCTGAAGGTGACATTTTAATTATGTCTTTCTCTACCTCACCCATTTCCAAGGACTCCACTAGTCGCTCTTCACCTCCTCAGCCTGGCTTCAAGGTCTCAGATAATCAGGTTACACCTACTTTTCTAGTCTTGTTCTTCCCGCAGTGCCTTATGCAACATCTTTGAGCTTTATGTTCCCAGTTATCCCTTGCCTTTTTACGGTTTTATGTTTTTGTGCATGTTGCCTTCCCCTCTCAATGCCTGCCTAACAGTACCCTACCCTTATTTCAAGACCCATACAAGACACCTTTTCTTCCATAAACCTTCCTTAATTATTCCAGCCAGAAGGGGTCTTTCCTGTCTCTCAGTCCCTACTGTTGTATATAGTTGACACCTCACCTGGCATAGGCTCATGCCCAGTGGCTAATTATCTAAGAGATTCATGTGCTATTTCAAGACTAAAGCATTTTGTACACCTTTTATATTCTTTCTATATACATGCATATTGAATTAATTACATCAGTCAAGATCAAGGTGAAAAATCATGTCTTTGGGTACACCAAACTTCAGAGTAGCTTACCTTAGCCATCTTTTTCCTATTTAATCTTCTTGGAAGCTGTGCCAGTTGACTACTTTGTTTATGTCTTTATTACCTCAGACATGATATGGAAAGAATGGGGGGAGAAGGAGGAATCATTCCTTTTGAATATATTCTCTAAAGGTTTTACGAAATTTTAAAAGCAGCATGCAAACATGGTGGCTATTTAGCCCACAAAGTAAAGATGTTAAAATCAGCACTATGGTAGCAAATGCATGAAGGAGTGCAAAGAGACATTAACTTCTACCAAAGTTTTCAAGCTCAGATACCTGTGGCCATATCAGTCCCAAGTTTCATCCTTCATGTAAAACATAGAACATATTTTGGTGGGACCAGTTCCTGCAAGCCAAGAGGCACCTTGGTTGTAACGCTGTGGGTGTGGGTGTTTTGCATGGTTATTTCAATTTTCAAACGTGCGTGAATAGTCTCCCTGAGCTAGATCACGAGTGATGTGGGAACTGAAACTTATCTCCCTGTGGGTTCCCTGTAGAACCTAGAGGAGAACGACTTAGAGGAGCTGCTTTATAGAAATTTATTAAATGGATCACAGTCATCCCCAAAATCCCAGACATATTTCTTAGGATCAGAATCTTCTGTGAGAAAAAAACGGTATACCAAGTGAAACAATCATCTTTTCAGCTATATATTTTAAAGAAATTGTTAGGCAGGAGAAGCCTGAATGAACTTCATGTTTTGAAAAGTTAATGTATTATTCATTTTTATCCTGGACTACTCCTGGGGAAGGGGTGTGTGTGTGTGTGTGTGTGTGTGTGTGTGTATGTGTGTATGACAGAGGTGACAGAGAGGGAGAGAGAGACAGATTCAGTTTAAGTTTTCTACACAGCAAGCATGCCTTGTCTTAGAGGCATGAAACAAATTTCCTTTTCCACATCTGTATTTAAATGAGGCACTAACTAAAATCAGGTTTCATTATCCTAAGCCTCAGCTCACACTTAATACCACTCACACTGGTATAAATTATTTACTGAATGTCATACTTCAGGTTTTAAATTCAATATATTGTGATACATATGCTACATAATTTAAGAGGCAGACAAATTACAATATGGCACCTGCCCCTGTGTCTCCATTCGGTCATTTCTGCTCCTTCACATCAATATTTTAGCAGAGACCCTCCAGTTCTCTCCTTTAAAATAAGCCACTATCCAAAAACCTACAAAGGGAAGTAATCCATTTAACTTAGGACAAATCTCATATGCTGAATGATTTAACAGCTCAATTCCGAGCTTCAGTAAGTCACCGAAACATGTTGTGAGCAGAAGTATCAAATGTGAGAACAGAAAGTCTCCCTAGCCAGCTCGACTCTCCTTCTTTTTGCTGTCTTTGGGTCACTGCTCTTGGGGTGTTAAATTTTTTTGTTTGCACTTAACCCCAAGCCTGCTCCCCTCACGTGGGCCAGAACCCATTCTGCCTGTCCTGCCTGCCCCTTTGCTCTCTCTCCTCTGTTTTCTTTCCTGTTAGTGATTATTTATTAGCCTCCGAGGTGCAGCCTAGGATTTTTCATGGTATTTCTCCCACTTCCTCCAGCCCGTTTGGTCACTGCTGAGTGTTCAGATGGGAGAGTAGGTTTTGACATGTCCCGTTATGTAGAACTGGAGCAGTATGCTGGAAAAGCTATACAATTACCGGTTCCCTGGCATCATTTCCTCTCAGCTTTTTGGCCAGGAGGGACTGGCTGAAGAGGAAGTGTAGTCCCATGCTTAGAACACACAGTGGTGGAGAAAGCTGGGTCCTGGCTCTGTCTTCTGGCTCTCCCACTGACTCCTTGTCTAAAAGCAATGTGCCCTTAGGCAATTTCTTTTTGTTGTTCTCTCTCTCTCTCTCTCTCTGTTCTTTTCTGTCTCTCTCTGAAGTCAAAGTAAAAATCCTTTCGATTGCTAACACTCTCTCACCTGGCATAAATGAACGTGAGACTGAGAACAGTTCATTAAGCCTGCAAAGAATTAAAACGGATGTTTCCAAGGTGCTTTGACATCCTGAGAGAAATAGAGTACCCTTCCATTATTCCTTGGGGAAACTGAATTTCTCATGTGAGCATGGTCAGAGAGAGCTGGGGTCAATGGAAACAATTTATATTTACTCTTCCCTTATCCATTTGTAATCACCCTGCCTATTTTTAGAGTAGTGTTTCTAGAATTTTAATTGGCATACACATTACCAGGGGATCTTGCTAAAACACTGATTTTGATTCAGTAGGACTGGGTGGGTCCTGCATTTCTAACAAGCTACCAGGCCATGCCTATGCTTCTGGAACTTGGACCACACCTACTGTGGCCAGGTGTTAGAGAAATCTCCACGCTCCCAACTGTTTCCTCTCCACACTGTCTAGACTGTCCTCTCTGCCTGGTCCTCCTCGTCTCTCCCTTCTCCATCTAAATGTGCCAATCCTATATCCCATTGTCTGAGATCCTCTGTGCTATGTCACCACGATGAGGAGCAGTTTCATGGCTCCAGAACTACTTTTCCACCCTTGGGTAAAAAAGTTCAATCCTCTTCGAAGTTCAAGCCTATGTCACCCCCTCTCTGCTCTTGTCCCTGGCATTGTGACTTTGTTCATCCAGTCATTTGGTGGAGGCTGGCACTTGACTCATGACCATCATGATCCATCCACTTCTTGCGACAGTCTGCCTCTTCGATACCTACTCTCACAACTTTTTAGTTTTTAAAAATAAAAATGAATGTTACCTTTACTCAACTGCAGCTACTGCTTCAAGCGCCATACCCCAGACTTGGCCACCAGCCAGAACTGCTGTGCATCAGAGAACTTAAACACTGATATCCTACTCCGTGACCTCCTGTCCTCTCCAGTCTTCCTCCCTCCCTGTGGCAATGCTTGTTCTTTCAATGCCTTCATCCTTGATGTCTCCACTGTCTCTTGACCTCTTGCCTTTGTGTATGTAAGCTGGGTCTTCTATATGGCCATCCCAACTCTTTTCTTAGAAACACACTCAATTTTCTTGAGTTTCTATTTTTCTTTCTCATTGCATCTGGAGCACTGTCATCTGCCCTTATTTTTCCTACACCTGGGAAACTGAACATGGCTAGAGAAAAATTACCCAATTGTACCACCACGAATGCGTCGTCTTAACCTCCACTGGGCCCGTGCACGACTCTACGATGTATTCATTCATAGATGCTCAGGTCCTGTAGCCACCTTTCTGAACTTTCACCTTCTCCTCAAAACTGTAATTCAGTCCATGCCATAACCCTCATCTCAGTAAATAACCATGCTCCTAGTACACAAAAATTAGAGAAGCCTTCCTAGGTGAACCTTCTGTCTTCCACTATCCACAAGCTTATCTTCATCGACACCGGTCTTCTCTACCTTCTCAGATGATGAGGTGCCCTTCCTTTTGTTAAGGCCAGACCTAATCACCTGGCTCTGATCACCTCTCATCTCATCCCATTTCTTCCAGGCTCAGTTCAGTTAGTTCCACCAGCTTCCTCATCTTTAACCTCTGTTTCCCTCCCGCCTTCTTTTCCCACACCTGCGGTATGCTATATGTAATTCTCCTCCTCTGTAATTCTCCAGCCTCCTCTCCCACAATCACCCTGCCTCACACATTCACCTGGTTTCCATTCTCCTCATACATGATACTGTTTCATGTCTTGATAATTTTGCTGAGGCTGTCTCTAAATGAGACATTCTTTCTTTGCCGTACAGTCTGGAAAATGTCTATTCATCTTACAAAACACCAATTGGGTGCCTCCCCCAAGCAGGCTTCCATGTCTCCCAGTCTTAGTCACCTTGCTTCCAGGTTGCCATCCATGTCTTACGGTTACTATAGCAACTTTAATTTGCTTCCTATATTTTATCATATTATCTATCTATGTGTCTGTTTTCTTGTGGACTAGGTAACTTTTGAAGACAAGGACTATTGGCTCATTTGTTTTTGCCTCTCAAATGACTGGAATTGGCTGGGTGCAGTGGCTCACACCTGTAATCCCAGCACTTTGGAAGGCCAAGGTAGGTGGATCATTTGAGGTCAGGAGTTCGAGACCAGCCTGGCCAACATGGCAAAAAAGCCATCTCTACTAAAAATACAAAAATTAGCACACCTGTAGTCCGAGCTACTCAAGAGGCTGAGGCAGGAGAATCGCTTGAGCCTGGAAGGCGGAGGTTGTGGTGAGCCGAGATCACGCCACTGTGATCCAGTCTGGGTGACAGAGTGAGACCCTGTCTCAAAAAAAAAAAAAAAAAAAAAAAAACAAACCATGACCGGAACAGTGCCTAGAATAATGTGGTTGAGAAATAAATATATTATCTTGCATGCCACCTTAGTTCCAAATTGCTTTATTTCGCAGACCTCTTTTGGGGCATATTTGTATTTTATCACACGGCCAGCTTTTGAAGCTTACTTTAATAATAATAATAACATAGGTAATAACATTTTTGACATAACACTGACTGTTTATTGAGTTTGTCTCAGGCACTGTGCTAAATGATTCACATACATTATGCCGTTGAATTCTTATGACAGCCCTGTGAAGGCAACCTTATTATCATAATCTTAGAGGCGAGGAGCTGAGGATCAGAAAGGTTAAGTACACACCACGGGTCACATGCCCAGGAGGTTACAGAACTCGTTTTGAACCTTCGCCAGGCTGGCTGAGAGATGCATGCCCTGTACACCACATTTGACTACCCTTTTGGCCCCTG
Organism: Cacajao melanocephalus; assembly: GCA_963573385.1. Lineage (NCBI taxonomy): Eukaryota > Metazoa > Chordata > Mammalia > Primates > Pitheciidae > Cacajao > Cacajao melanocephalus. The sequence continues at coordinate 65,965 of CAUYLG010045062.1, read as the reverse complement.
GCTGTTCTTCCCTAGTCCCTGGCCTCTCTCCTTCCTGGTCACATGCAGGGATTTTCCTGGGCTTCTTCGACATAAGTACCCTCCTTTCTGTCCAGCCTCAGAGCACTGTTAAAAGGTGGCATTCAGTTCTATGTTTGTCTGTTTAGTCTAGACACATAATAGTATTTCAAAGAAGCCTAGGGGTTGAGAGAATTCATTTCTTAATAATCATTAAGTAATGAAGTGCTACTTAGCACTGTTTGCCTTATATAGGGAGGACTGTCTGGAATTGAGGCATTCTGTGGTTTTCAGTAGAATGCAGGTTGAGATAATTGGAACTGTTGAGCTCTGGCTGGCCCTTTTTTTTTGTTTGTCACTAGTGATGTTGTGTACAATAAATTCTGCATGTTCACCTTCAACAAGGAATGAATGAAAATTCAGAACCAAGGCTCATTAGAAAGCCAAGGGGATTTGAGACCTGGCATGTGTGACCCTGAGGTAAGGAGCCTTAGTGACTCCTTTACCTGGCGACCAGAGGAGGACGTATTTTATTCATACATTGTCGGAGGGTGCTCTCTAAATAGACTGCTTTGAGACTCTGGAGAAAATCACGTGAAAAAGATTTGATCAAGTGTTTACCTGATGATTCTCATTTTTCTTAATATCAGTTAAATTGGATATTTGTTTAATGCACAGGAATTATAATAATACAAGACTGAAGTCTTTATAACTTGATCCTAAATAATTTTCAGGGCCTTTTTTAAGGACCATCACAATTTCTAAACTCTGTCCAGCTTTCTCTAGTCTATCATGTAAATGCATTGCTGTGCCTGCTACAATGTTCATGACATAATAGCTTTAGATGATCATCCTTAAATCTGAATTTTATTTCCCACTCAACCCATATTTGAAGCCTGCATTCACTTGCCACAAATATCTCACCCAATTAAATTGAAAAAATATATGTATAACTAACAGTCTAAACATAGGTGTGCCTGTGTTTCTTAAAACAATAAAATCTGAGTAGAAAAGAAGGTTAAATCATTTGGAATTGTTTAGACACATACTGGGGGTCTATATTATTAGCAGTATATCTTCTGTATACAATTCTGTAAATGTTATCTTATATGTTATTGTTGGTAGTGTTTTTTTTTTATCTCTGATATATGATAGAATCATATTGTGGAATTTTTATGTCCTCCCACAGGGTTATTTTATCATTAGAAAACATCCTTTGGTTTGTTAAATGCCAAGTACTCAAGGATGCAATTGCGACTATTTCAATTTATCATTCACTTTTTTTTATTTTGAGACGGAGTTTCGCTCTTATTATCCAGGCTGGAGTGCAATGGCATGATCTCAATTCACTGCAACCTCCACCTCCCGGTTCAAGTGATTCTCTTGCCTCAGCCTCTCAAGTAGCTGGGATTACAGGCACCTACAACGAAGCCTGGCTAATTTTTTGTATTTTTAGTAGAGATGGGATTTCACCTTGTTGTGTTGGCCAGGTTGGTATCAAACTCCTGACCTCAGGTGATCCACCCGCCTTGGGCCTCCCAAAGTGCTGGGATTACAGGCATGAGCTACCATGCCTGACCTATAATTCACTTTTAAACCTTTTGACTTTAGCCTTATTTCCTGTAATAAATGCATATAAAGCAACAATTTCTTTATTGGCTCATTTCAGAAAATAAGCACCTTCTCAAGAATACACATAAAACAAGCTTCCCAGACCAAGGTAAACAGAGATCTCCTAAACCTCTGCAGGCAAAGGAAAACACTGATGCTCTTTGGGTCCCTTCTAGAGATGGGCTTGTAGGATTTCTATGGAGGCAATGGCTGTAAGGAACCAGGTACAAGTCAAAAGCCACTCTTTTAGATCACAGGATCTCCAGGAGTTTGTCTCCCAGATAACACTCTGATAACTGTTGGTGTTTGAATTAAAACTGGAATGCCTTGCTCTTTACCCTCAGCACTAAGCCCTCTTTCTCAGTGTAAACAGGCCCTATCTGCCAGGGTTCTTTTTCCATCTGAGGTCAAAATATTTCAACTGTGACATCACCGCTGGTTGTTGAGGAAATGATTAGGTTATCACAAATAAAGTCTGTCTCCCTGGAATGAAATGATGGAGCAAATGAAAGCACAGGAATAACATGCTTGTTTCCTTCAAAAATCCTTAGCCTTCCATGTGGAGGGCCATAAAGATGACCTATGGAGAAGGAGGCTTTGGTTCAAGTTCTCTGGGAGAGGTTAGAAAAGTAGCGAATTAACCTGTCTGATACCTTATCAGTCAGTTTTGACTAATCAACTAAGTTAACATTCTTGCCTTTCACAAATCATTAAATCATACACCATGGACCCGGAAATCTCTTAGTTCCTCCATCATGAGGTATGGCTGGAATGTGAGGAAACGTCAGATTAGGAGGACTTTTCCCAACAAAAGAGAGTTAGTGATTCCCTTGGAACTTTAACCCTTTTTAATCTGAGTAAAATCCTTAGCAATTAGATCAGGAAGATAAATGAAGCAATTGCTCCTGGTTTATGACACTGTTTGATGGGTTAAGTTGAAACCGAATGGAATTCCACTAAGTTCTCAATGGAACATCGATGCACACAATAACCCATAATATCATGCACACAATAACCCACAATATCATGCACACAAATACACAACACAGGGCATACAAGTGTATTAAGCTTGGGTTCATTCTTCATGGTTTCAGTTAAAGAGTAGCAGGAGGGACTGGCTTGTAGATAATCTTTTTTCTACTTCTCCTTTCTTCTCTTATCAATGTCCCGTCTTCTGGGGTTTGAATTAATGCTATAAAGGTTAACTCTTGCCTCAACTTCTCCACACCTCAAGGAAATTCAACACAAAGAATGGAGATAACGAAACCGACTAGAAATAGCAGAAACAACAGCAGCAAATTAGGAAACATCACAGTGACCAGGCGAGCATGTCAGGAAGACTTTCCTATCCTTCTGCAATCGGTTCAGCTTGGGGCTCATTTAAAATTGAGATGCTGTAAATTCTTGATGAATATTTAAGTATTTCCTTATTTACTGAGTCACTGAGGATAAATCATCTGCTCACTTTAAAATGTGTAGTCTGAGGCTGGTGGATCATCTGAGGTCAGGAGTTTGAGACCAGCCTGGCCACCATGGTGAAACCCTGTCTGTACTAAAAACGCAAAAATTAGCCAGGTGTGGTGGTGCATGCCTATAATCCCCGCTGCATGGGAGGCTGAGGCACGAGAATCACTTGAACCCGGGAGGTGGAGGTTGCAGTGAGCCTGAATGACAGAATGAGACTCTGACTCAAAAATAAATAAACAAACAAGCAAATAAAATTTGTAGGTATCAGAATTACCTCCAAAACCTCGAAGAACTGTACGCTCTTATGCCAATGGACAGAGAGGTAGCGTATGCACTCAAGCTTGCATTCTTGTCCCAGAGGCCAGCAGGGCCTAGGACAGCTCTCCTAAGAGATTTCTGAATCCCTGCCATGCTTGGCTAGGTGAGATTTGATACGATTTGACACCAAGGGCAACTCTAAAAGGAAGACAAATTAAAAAAGTAAAACCCAAGATGGTGTACTCTTCACAAATAGAAACTATGTCTTATTTATCTTTTTGTCTCTTTAAGGTGACTGCCAAGTGTCTGGCACAAAACTTCCCTTAGTGTCTGGTTGGTGGGCTGACCTTCTTTTCTGCCTTCTGCTGGGCAGAGGGCACACTAGTTGGGTTGTATGAACAGCACCAGTTGCTTGAGATAATGCCACTAGCCATGCCAGCATCCAGCCTGCAGGGCTACCTACCCAGTTCTGACCAAGACAGAGACCATTAGAAGCCTCCTCACCAGCAAGGGGGAAGATGAATGGGTTGGGCCCGATATGCATATAACAGTCCGTACAAAAGCCTGCACACTCTTACTTTGGCCAGTCTTCTCCCCAAAGAGGTGTACTTTGGGAGTTCTGGTGTTTCATTTTAAACCAGAAAGACCACAAGGCTGGCACTTTTCTGTCTAAATCTCCCTCTTCCAAACCTCACTTAGGACATCCAAGAGGTTAAGGTTACAGTCTTGAATTTTGCCTGAGTTCCCCAGGACCATTCAGATATTGTTTCAGTTATCTATGGCTGTGTATGTGCCAAATCACCTCAGAACATAGTGGCTTAAAACAACAATCATTTCATTGCTTATGATCCTGTGGGTCAGGAATTCGGGCAGGGCTGAGTGGAACAGCTTGTCTCTACTTCACGTGGGATTGGCTGGACTAACACAGCTGCACTCAGCTGTCGGCTGAGCTGGGCTGGGCTAGGCTGGGCTGAGCTGGAGGATCTAATATGGCCCTGGTGCTGGCTGGCTGCTGGAGCACCTTGGTTCTCCTCATGGACTCTCTTGAGAGACCTCCATGTGGTCTCCTATGCTCCAGGCCTTTTCCTCCACCTAGCCTCTGTTTCCAGATGGATAGCCTGGGCTTTTTCATGTGGTGTCTCAGAATAGTAAGAGTTAAAGTAGAAACTACCAGGTCTCTTAAAACCGGAGTTTGGAAATCCCAGAACATCCCTTCTGCATCATTCAAAAGCTGGCATAGTGTAAGGCTCAGGATCAACCCAGTTTCAAGAGGCAGGGAAACAGACTCCCCCTGTTGATGGGAGAAGCAGCACGCATATGCGGACTTGAGAGAAGTTGTGGCCTGTTATCTCTGTAGGCAATCTACCACAGACCCTGTGGTTTTGGACCACTGACAGCTGCTGTTCTCTGCAGCCATACTCATAATGCAAGGTAACTCTTGAATTCTTGCTTTTCTCAATCTCAGTTTCTCTCTTCACCAGACCAGCTACGTGATGTGCCTTAGGTAACCCTTGCTCACTCAAGACGTGGCCCGGGGCATTCCTGGTATAGATGCTCATGACATCAGTCACCATTCATGTGATGGAAGGGGAGCTTAAAGCTTAAGTCTTCCAAAGACATCCAGCCACTTCCTAAGAGAACCGTGCTGGGGAGTAATTTCCACTCCCTCGCCTTTATCTCCAGCCTGATCTTCAGTCTAGGTCACCCTGCAAACATTTTTATGGACGTGGCTCATTGGGTCTTACCCAAACTTACTCTCCCAATTCAGAGTTTAAGTGCCCTTAAACACCAAGCTGTATGTCCCTGCCCTGTTCCAAGATCTGTGGTGCCAGCCTGTACTACCCATTCTTTCCCTGACATCTATGTCTTGGTTAAAATGCTTGCATTGCATGTTGCATGGGGTGGAGAATAGGAAGTGGCCACTGATTAGAATGCATGGGTTCCGCCCCACTGATCCTTTGTCCCTGTCCCCCTCCCCACAATGTTAGGCCATATTCCAAGAGATGATCTTTGTTCTCTATTGAGAAAGGCTGTAATTGACACACCTCTTAGGATGCTTTTCTATATCTCCAAATGGTTAAAAGGTCACATTACATACTTTATATGCACCTTCAGGCTTTAGTAGAGCATTGTGATTGGATGAGGTTTACAGGAAAATAAAAATCAGGATGCCATCAAGGAGAACATAGCTAAATATTGTCTAAAAATAATATGCCTAATCTGCATTTGGAGACAAACCTACACTGCATATCAATTTCACATGATTAATCTATGCTATTTCACATGGTACTGTGATTCTTAAGGGTCATGGACCATCTTTGTTAGAAATATAAGGAAAGGGGGATAAACTATTTCCCCGGAAAAATGCACAAGTGGATAACATTTTGCATTCATTTCAAGACATTTGCCTAACTCCTGAGGTTCATTCATGAATTTCTTATGAAGAATTTTAGATGCAATGGGAGGTGGCCTTTTGGAAAATCTCAAGTACAGTGAAGACCCATTTAGAGTAATTTTATTGAGAATTATATGGTCAGGACACATGTGTCCTCCTTAAGCATTCCATTTTAATTATTGTCTCATGTGGATCTTATTACGTAGGTGACCTTCTGCCCTTTGGTCATCTCCACCTTTATTTCGAAAGATCTGATGGCAGTATCCTTAATAACCACGTAAGCTTTCAAGCGAGTGCCCCTTCCTTGGGGAGGGAAAAAGCTCTCTTAATCTGTGGCTCACATGAAGTACAGTGCTGAGTTTTGTAAGAGGAGGATTGTACCCTGAAGGGTTTTGGTGACAATCCAATTTTCACATGAGCATCGTAAACTGAAATTACCAGTTGCTATACATCCTGTCTATTCTTCTATTCTTCAGAGAGATACACAGTCCTCTAAGGAGACAGAAATAGATGCACAAAAGGTCATGTGTAGTTTGGGCATTTCTTGGGCCAGGTACAAAGTCCATTTTGATGGACAACGTCAGTAGATGCCTTGCTTTTAATGATTTACCATTTCTAAGGAGATCTAAGTAGAGTCATGAAATGTAACCTGACAGAATCTGAAAGTAATTAAGATTTCTTAAGACATAACAGAACACCACATTTTGTGTATATAATTCCAGTGCAATGCCCAGTTCAATAGATACCCAATTGTTAAGACAGCCTTCACACACCACGTTTTATTAATTTGTCTCATTTCTACATTATCATGGGTTTGATCCTGACTATGAAGAGGAAAATAAGATAATAACACCTTGGGCAGGTAGAATGTCTTTTATCAGTTATCTCAAAACATCTCGTAAGCACTAATTACTTCTGAAAACATGCTGGGAGGGAAATGGGGCTATGACCATTGTGCTGATGAGGAAGCAGATGCTGGTTAGGGATTGGTGACTTACAATAAACCACAGGATCTTGACAAGGTCTGGATGAGAAAGGAGGAAATATGGCCAACCCCGAGACAGAGCCTTCAAGCTACTTCTTTGCCCAGCTTGGTTCATCAGCTGCCGGTCCACACTGCTCTGGCTGCACACATCCTCACCACTTCCTGTTTCTTTCTTGTCTGATTATCTCTGGTCTCATCACCAGGTAATATACGCTCCTCTTTGAAGCAGATAGTGTTCAAGCTGAACTTTATAGGCTGGGCTTCTTGTAAAGCAAATAAAAAGAAATCAAGGGAGAAGTAAGTACCATGCATCTCTCAGGCCTTCCAAAAGATTCATTTACAACAGCCTGGGTTGTAAATCTCAGACTCTATCAAACCTCTCTTGGCCCTTGAAGACTTAGTTTGGAATGAGTTGTCCTTCCTGTGGTCAGTAGTGATGAGATACTATCTGGTCCCGTAACGTCCTAACACATTGGATGAAGAGCAGCTAATTTTAGCCTTTTGTGTTGTATATCACACAACATAAAATAGGTGAAGCACTGTTAAGAAAGTAACTCCTGATCATTGGGCATGCTCGCTACAATTTGCTCCTTTATTTTTTTCCTTTATCTTCATGAATCTTCTCATTTTCTAATCACACTCAGGAAAACACATTCAAGCCTCTGTCCAGGATTAACATCCGAGTTAGAACAAAGTCATGCCATGAACATTCACAAGAACCATCTTATCAAGGAAAATTCTAGAAGCTCCTCGACATGTCACAGCTCCTCCATGGACAACACCCTCCTCTCTCTGGTATTAATATATAAATTTGTGATAGAGCAAAATATATATGCCATTCTGGATATTTCTGCTTCCTTCTCTTCTCCTTTGCCTTCTTCAAAATAGGCAATACATAAAGATGAAGTTTTAAACAATGCTAGCCACTGTAGAATGAAGTGTGGACTACAAAATAAAATCATGATAAGTTCGTTCCATGCCACGTCACTAGAGAAAAAGGTTATACACAACTAGGGGAAAAAAATCTTTTTTTTCCATTGACCCACTCAAAACAAGCTATGACTTCACCAGGGCTGGATATCTGGTGAATTCCACTAGAATATCATGCTCTGGAATTTAGGAATTAGAGGAAGGGGCCAGAGGAAATTTTAAAATAGACCGAGAGGGTGGTGAGGCCTGGTTCACAGATCTGCTGCACTGTGTAACCCACAGCCCTCTGGGAACTGTAGCAGTGATGTGTTTTACTTTTCTATTTTGAGCCTGTGACTCACATTACAAATATTGACTTCTATTTCTCTATTAGCATCAGATTTTTTCTTGAATCCTCCAAATTGACTTTGACTATAACTTTGGTTAATATTAAACCTCTTGGGTCAACACATTTTTATAGCTGTGAGCTGCGGCAACCACATGGAGTGGGGATTGGCAAAGAAGCAGTGCAACCAGGAGCAGGACACGGAGAGGCTCTTTCCAGGCCTCCCTCCCCCGGCCCCCAGACTACCCCACATGCTCCTGCCAGATTCATCTTCCCAAAGCACCAGTGGCATCATGGTTTCCTGGGTAAAAGCCTTCCATCTAGTACCCTTTTGCCAACTGAGGGAGATTTGAATTCCACACCCAAGCACTCCAGGATATGGAAAGGCTTCACTCTCACAGACCCCAAGGACTTCACCCAAACAAATCACTTCCATACACATATATCATTTCTCCCTTGCTTCAATACTCCAAGCACTTTGGGTCTTTCTGTTGATACATAAGTCATACATGATAGTACATAAATTCTCAGCTTCTGCCATCTCTACCATAGGCTTTGACATACTCACCTCTGTACTCTCCAAATACCTAGCACCAGAGCCAGGCACCCAGGAGATAACGAATAAATCTTTTCTGAGCTGAATTCTGTTTCAAAGTTTATCTATTTCCTTTAAGCACATATTTACTAGTGACATGAAGTAATAAAAATAGCTGTACTGCAAGGTGTTAGAGCAAGATGTCTCAGGGAAAATTGAATGATTTTTGCTAATACCCAGCTAAAAACAAAAACCACACATATTAGTATTATTTTTCACCTTATCTGGAATAGTAAAACAAATCATAGCCAGAGTTGTAATAAGCATGAAAATATAAATTATAATACAATAAAAATAGAAACCCACAGAGAACACAGCGTCCTAACCATCCTTATACCATGAATTCTTTTGAGGATACACTAACAAAATCAGAGCATGAGATGTATTTTTCACTTGCTTCCACACATTTTGTAGTGGTTGATTGTTAAAGAGAGAACAATGGGAAGGCAGGAAGAGGATGTGGAAAGCAGGAAGAACTGGAGAAAAATTAAAAAAGGAAAGGAATCTAAAAAACCAGGTATCTCACAAAATAGAAAAGACATCCTTGACAACATAAAGTGGATTTGACCTCTCTCTTTCATGGAACTGAAAGCAACCAGATAAAGTTCAATCCCCTCGTTTGCAGTTGAGAAAATTGAGGAGGGTAGGGGGCAGGAGGCTAAATTATTTCACTTCCTCGGGGTACAAGTACTTTAACTGAAGGTAGACATTTTAGTTATTATGGTTGGACATCCTAAGCAGGTTAGTTAAAAAATCAAATGGAGCCTAAGTGCTGCTGATAGAGTCCTTCTGGTTGACAAGTGTTTATCATGCCCCTACTCGATATCAGATCCTGAGGATACAGGAGGAAATTCTTGATTTAATCAAAATTAATTCAAGAGTTAAGATATGCCCTTTTTATTCTAAGAGACTGGGAAAAAAAAGGCTGAATTATTCTAAAAGTTGGTTCATATGTAGCTTTCTCAGCCATGTTAGGCAAGTCCTCTAATTTTTCACAGGTTTGATAAATGTCTAGTTCATATATTATTGCCTATGCTCAATTATTGACTGGCCTTTGCTTCCATGATCTGTGATTCATCTTTGTGGTATTTCCAATCAATTGCTGATATATTGGTCTCTTTGGCAATGTAGGCCAAGGCGTGAGTGCAGTTGCAAGTGGGCTTTCATGCCCACCGATCCATCTCTCATCCACTCTCTAGTGTTTCTGCAATAAAAATAGTTGACCCATATGCAATTTGGGCCTTTCATCAGCTGTTTTTTTTTTTTTTAAATCAAGTTTGCTTTCTTGAGACACAAATACCAATTTGGTTTCAGAAATATAAAGGAAGCAGGAGGTTATTTTGTCAAATCAACCTTTCTAGAAAGTCTATGAGTGATTTGTGTGTTTTCTCATGGTTTGTAATAATGGACAAACAGGGGGGCATATGTTTCCATTTGATCATATCCCTGTGGATGCTGAAAGTCCATATTTTCCTGTTGCTAAAACTTGATGGAAACAAAACTAAATTAAAAAAATCCCTCAAAAGGAAAGTAGCAACACTTCTCTCATGACTCATTTTCAGTGTCAATAGAAAGATTTGTTTCCTCTGAAGGAGCACTTCAAAAAGGAAAAAGCAACTAAAAATTCTAAAGCAAAATGAAAATCCCACTACATATTTTATTATTGTAAAGCCAAGAGAAAAAGTGTCTGCAACCAAAATATTTTTTTTTCATTCATTTGTACATTCTCACTCTTTCCTCCTTTCAAAGAAAACAACTGGACCATCTTCACCTTCCCATACAGGCATATGAAATACATTTGCGATAAAACGAAAAACTGAATATTCACTGTAGTTTGTTAGGAATCAAGTCAGAGGTGAGGTTATCTTGCTCCAGACATTCAATGTTAGGCATATCAGCTTAATCCCTGACTGTGTCAACTCCCCTGTACAGCTTTTATCAGTTTTAAATAATATTGACAGTCACAACAGCAACAGCTAACAGTTAGTGAGCACTTACTAAGCCTCAAGCACTATTGAAGCAGGCCAAATTTAGAGGTAAAACAATAAAGTTTGAATTCTTAGGAAACAAACTCCTATGCCCAGCACTTTGGATTTGAATTGACTTTGCTTCTCAGAGCTCAGGAGAGAAAGATGGAAGGAGATGAGTTCAGGGAGTCATGATGACCAGTTCTGAAGTCTACTGATAAGACCAGGCAGAGAGTAACACAGAAGAGGGGGACACTCCCTCTGGGTGTCACCCCTCACCATTGCACCCCAGTACAAGTCATGTGCCTGCCATTTAATATGTTCAGTAGGCATTTGCTGCATGGAAGGAAGGCTGCTTCTCTCCTGCATGCCAAAGTGATTTCTGGAACATTCATAACCTCTGCTCCTAATGGACATGGCCTCCAGGACAAAAGAAAGAGAGAGAAGACAGAGGCTAAATTGGAGTACTGTCATGAGCACTTCTGCTTAATCTGATTCTGCTTTGGAATATTAAAAAGTTCGACCAAATTGGGCAGATGGGTGTGCCTGCCTCCCTCTGGGCTCAGAACTTCTATCCTCTAATGTCTGTGGTTTCAAGCTTGCCACAAAGACTTGACAACTTCTCACTTTCAAACACTAAATGGAGATGATTAGCCTGTGATCTATGTAGGATTAAATGCTCAGCTTCCATTTCCTGATTTCTTTCAGCTCACAAGACCCGCAGGCCAAAAATATACTCTCCCTCTTGCCCACAAGGCCACAGAGCCCCATCATAGTTCCTGTCCTCTGAGTGTCCTTCCCGTTTTTGACCCCTTTTGCTATCACAAGCTTCTTTCCTGTTGTGCCTTCTGATTCATCAGTTAGCACAGGCAAAATATCCAGCAAAAAGCTGTGTCCCTTGTGCTTTCTGCATGGTCCATCCCTACCCTTAAGTTCCCATCTCACATGTTAACTGGACTCCCTGCCTCACTTTGCCCTTCCTGCACCCCGCACCTTATCACTCAAAAGAAGACACAGCTTCAGACTTCCCAAGATCTTTACTGTGCTGGCCATTGGACTAAAATGTCCCTTAAATCAGGCCGTTTCCCACTTACCATCACACGCACACCTCATCTAATAAGAGTATGACCATACAGCGTGTCATTTCTAGGTCCTACTTCCAGGGAGTGATCTTTGATGGTAATTGATCATATAAGTGCATCTACGCTAATGTGATATTTGTCTTTGAGGTAACTTTGCCTTAACTAGGTGGGAAAGCACACATTTTCAAGACCTAATGTAATAGTGGGGATTTTGGCACAGTGAAAAGTCAGGGGCCAAGGCTTATTGGAATGTCTCCCAACCATACCAGCAGGTAAGGATTAGTGTTTTAAACTCTGATTATGTTTCCTGCAGCCTCAGATTTTACTGCTGCCTCTCTGTACTTAGAAGCCTGTCCTCTCTGTGGCCCTCAGTGAGGACTTGATAAACCATTGACCTCAATTATTAAGTGTGGTGCAGAAACAATATTAAACCTGACTCTTGGTTCCCTGTTGAGCTATCATGTGTCTCTCAGCAACTTGGCAGGAACCTTTTTCTCACCCCATGTCCTTCCTATTACCCTGTAGCATGTCCTGAACCCTCCAAAGCAACCCCAGAAACTCAACTCCAGCTTCTCAAGAATGAAACTGTGGGACACCTGTGCTGGTAATTTTGCAGGTCAGCAAACTAATCAACAGGCTCCTTCCTGCCCTAGAGTTCTGATGGTCACCTGGGGTCACAAGGGTTACTCTTTCTATTACTAATCACTGCTGATTCCTAGGAAGCAGAGTTCAGCCACCCAAAAAGGAAGTTGAGTCATCCACAAGCAAAGAGTTGCTTTTGTGTTTTGCTTTGTTTTAAAAATCTGAGTCTTAGAGGACTCTGGATAGGGATTTGGAAGGGTCTTCCTCCCTCCGGGTCAGCAGAGCCTGTAATTCCTAGGACACCTGGTTGATGCATCATTAACCAAAAGAAACCGAGAAATTCCACTGACTATTAAAATTACAAAAGCAGATTATATATATTTAGCAAATACATTGCGACATGTATGTCTTCTGTATCATTTACTTCTCACAGTAACCCAGTGAAGCAGGTACTGTTATCATTTGCCATTCTAGAGATGAGAAATGAAGTAAGAAGGCAGTGATATGCTGGTGAATGCTCACAACTGACTCTACAGGTCAAAAAGAAACAGAGAGAGGAAAGAGAGAGAGAGAGAGAGAGAGAGAGACAGAGAGAGAGAGAGAGACAGAGAGAAGGAAGGGAGGGAGGGAAAGAAAAAGAAAGAAAAGAAGAAAGAAAAAAAGAAAGAAGAGAAAGAAAAAAAGAGAGCGAGAAGGAAGGACCCCAACAAAACCAAGAAAGAGACAGAAAAAAGAAACCTTATGTGTAACATTTGCCAGTTTCTGAAGGGGAAAATCTTCACGACGTCATAGATTTTTTTTTTTTTTTCTGAAGCGGAGTCTTACTCACTCTGTCACTCGGATGGAGCACACTGGCTCAGTCTCACCTCATTGCAACCTCTGCCTCCTAGGTTCAAGTGATTCTCTTGCCTCAGCCTTCTGAGTAGTTGGGACTACAGGCACCTGCCACCATCGTTTTTTTCTTTCTGTATTTTTTCTTTTTGTATTTTTAGTAGAGACAGGGTTTCTCCATGTTGATCAAGTTGGTCTGGAACTCCTGACCTCAAGTGATCCGCCCTCCTCGGCTTCCCAGAGTGCTAGGATTACAGGCATGAGCCACCATGTCCGGCCCATCATAGAAGATTTTAAACTACCGACACGATGCTGGTGAACACAGAGTTGGGAGTGATTTGCACAATCAGCTTTCTTGAGTTGGCTCCAACACAACTCTCCAGACAGAGCAGTTGTTACCTCCTTCCTGTCATAAAGCATGTACCTGGTACAGCTGACATTTGAACACAGAGAAGCCTGGCTCCAAATTCCATGCTCTTAACCACTAACAAAGCACAGCTAGAGCCAACTAGCAGGGCCCCCTCTGATTAGCAGGTTGTTTGGAGTGCTTATTTTAATTAATCAGTTAATTTCACAGATAATCACAATGGTATTTGTTGGCAGAGATGAAATGACAACAATGTCTTGATTGTTTTTGTCTTCCCTGCATCTGAGATAGTACCAGCATGTTTTAGGCACCCATACTTGTTACTGGAATTTTACCAAGTTTAATAGACTGACATTAAAAGGATGTGGGATGTTCTTTGGTTAAATCCTTAGAGGACTGAGGATTAGTATTCTGGAGATGGGGCAGTTGGGAGTTGAGGATTGGGGAGCTACCTGTCAGAGTGCAGAGACCGGCAGAGTCGGGTAGGGCGCAAGGCCATTGGAGCCAACATTTCCCACTTGCCTTTTTCCCTAGGCTGGTCCTGCTGTTCAGAATTCTAAGTGGAGTATGGCTGGGGACACCCTACCTGCTGATTTATTTGTCTTCTTTGCTGCATTAGGTCGCTGATGAGTCACTCTGCTTTGGCTTTCAAGAAACAGGTGGAGACAGAAGAGGCAGGGCCCTCTTTGCAGATCAATGCTAGCAGCTGCCTGACGTATGAAGCTGGAATGTGTGACTTCTCATGGTTTTGCCTCCAGATCAAGGGATCAGTTCACAATTTCACTGCTTTCAAGGTGAAACTGCAAGGCTCTGCCACATGTTATCAGTTTGGCTGACCTGAGAAACAGAGAAGGATGGTTAGGTTGCCCCTGCAGTACACCAGTGTAAAAACTAGTTAAGGCCTAAGCTGTAATTGGGCGAAAATCCTTATATGATTCCTGGTGAAAACAAACGTTCACCTGGGCCAGACAGACACAGCACATTTGCCCACATGACCTTATTTGGCCCTCACTAAAACCCCGAGTAGACTTTTTATTCCCATTTGTCAAAGGAAGAAACGCTTAAGCGTATCCTTCTGGCCTGGCAGGAAGTTCCTAGTCCACTCAGATGTTGACGGAAAAGACTCTAGAGAAGTGACTGCATGCAGAGGTGTGGTCAGGTTGAAGGGAAGCAATAGGGGGTTGAGCCACCAGGGGCTAGCAACAGCAGGAGGCTGTACCATCCCCAGGCTTAAAGCAGAGGGAAAGGGGCAATGTCACCAAACCCAGAAAGAGCTACGGCCATGGGAGGGAGGCCACTGACTGGGGCCATGGCCATTCTCAAAGCCGTGATCACTGTCAACACCAGACCTGACCCGAAGGAATGTAGGACAAACACTCCAGCTTCTCTCTCATGTCACGGAAGCGAGGAGGCACAGGAAGTGGGCCCCAAGGGTCAGCCTCCTGGGAACAGAGCAGGACAAAGAAGGGCGGAGGATGCATCTGAGGGGACACACGGAGAACAGCCAGCACGTGAAGCAACTTCACTAGGCTCACAGAGGGTGTGTCTGCCGGGAAGGCCTGAGAGGGAACACAGGCATCCTGGTGCAAAAGAGAGAGCCAGGAGATGGGTCCAGAGTCCACGAGTCCATGTGGCCTTGACCAAGACACTTCTGTCCCCTTGGTCTCAGTTTTTCACCTCTAAAATGGAAAACTAGACTTGATTCACCATAAGACATTGCCACTTAAATAGTCATAGTTCTTAGTTTTCCCCAAATCATACTCTTTGCATCACACCTTGCTGAAGTTGGAATTAATTTCCCTCGTCTCTTTTCTCTCTTTGAACGTAAAATGCTTAGGGCATATTACACATGAAACAACAAACACCACCACAAAAGGGGAATGTTTCTAAGTCACCATTTGTCAGCTCAGTGAACAGGACTCATGAGACGAGAATTCCTGGTTACTGGAGGTGGCAGCAAGAGTTACTATTGCCTGGTTGGGAGTCCTGCTGCATAGCCCTGGCCTCCGTGTTTACTGCAGGGCATGGGGGCTTTAGAGAGGATGAGGAGGCTGGTTACCCAAACAGTGTTGGTGAGAGAATGGTGGAAGAATCTAAATGTATAAACACACACACATACACACACCTGGGGCCACACACAATCTATGCAACTTTCCTGGACATATTTTTGGGATGTTTGGTGTGTGCCACATTGTGATTCATTAATACTATAAAACAGAGGCAGCATGGAAGCGTTTGAGGAGTGCCAAAGCCCTTGAAGTTTTTTGTCTTTACTTAGCCATTAGGCAACGTATTTTACAATGAACAAATTCAGGGAGATGGACAAGGCTGGAAAAAACTCGTATGTGTAGTAGAAGTTCAGCCTGTTCATGTCCTAAAATGGAATCATTCATAACTGAGAATGTATGTAAATGATACGAAATAATGATTCTGGGTCTGGAATGAGGTTGGACACCCGGCCTTCTGGGTTATTCTCTTGCTGTTTAACTCTCCTTACAAAGGCAAGAGAGCTGACATTTTTACAATCATTGTACCGTAAAAAGGAACAGTTGGAAAATAAGCGTTCAGTGAACAAACGCACATCTGTGTGTGGGTTATGTACCCACTTCTCTGAGTATTCTGGCTGGCAGGCCTACATACCCTTTTGGCTCACCTGAGGTCACCTGCAGTACTTCCCAATACATAGATGGCCTCCTGTATCTCTCTGCCTGAGGTTGGTCTCTGCCCACAAGACTGTGCTTGACCCATACGCCAAGGCACAAGTGCCCTATGAGCAACACTTAACTTCTGAGGGATGGGAATTCATATGGCAGGAATACCGCAAGCTCTTTGCCCCTCACTGAGATGGCTCTGAGTATGTTCCACACAGTCTCTTAGAACAGGGCTTCCCAACACCCTGATACCAGTCTGTGGTCTGTTAGGAACCAGGCTGCCCAGCGGAATGTGAGCGATGGGTGGGCGATTGAGCGAAGCTGCATCTGTATTTACAGCCATTCCCCACTGCTCGCATGACTGCCTACGCTCTGCCTCCTGTCAGATCAGCCAGGGCATTAGACTCTCATAGAAGTGGAAACTCTACTGTGAACTGCACATGTGAGGGATCTAGACTGTACGCTCCTTATGAGAATCTAATGCCTGATGATCTTTCACTGTCTCCCATCACCCCCAGATGGGACGGTCTAGTTGCAGGAAAACAAGCTCAGGATTCCCACTGAATCTACATTATGGTGAGTTGTATAATTATTTCATTATATATTACAATGTAATCATTAATATAAAGTGTGCAATAAACATAACGTGCTTGAATCATCCCAAAACCATCTCCTACCACCGCAGTCTGTGGAAAAATTGTCTTCCATGAAACTGATCCCTGATGCCAAAAAAGTTGATGATAACTGTCTTGGAGGGTCTTGGGTGGGATTAAGCCTCAGTTACCCATAAGGGTAAACTACTCATCAACTCATCTGGCCTTCTTCCTTTCCTTTCTCACCTTCCTTCCCCACTGTTCTCTCCAGAATTACCTCTCAAAAAACTGCCTGCATCCAAATCCTTGCCCCTCTGTCCTCACCACACCCCTTGTGCAGTGAACAACTTACACTGCACACAGCCACTCTGGTATCACAGACCTCACTTATCTAATGTAAAATGAAGTAAGTTAGTGCCTGCAGAAATGCATGATACACAGTAGGTGTGCTATGCATGGTAGTTTCCTTCCTCTATTTGAAATGTTCACACTGTTTTTCTCAATCTTTTTTATTACCTTTTAGCTTTTTCTTTATCCCTGCCTTTTTGATGCTATAAGTGCCTCACATTTTTGTAGGGGAAGGAGGATTGTTTTGTTTTAAAGGATCATATACACTTAAAAATTTGTTTAGAGGATAGATTTCATGTTCCGTGTTCTTACTATCAAGTAAAATTGCTTGTGGCCGAGTTTAAGGTTGCGGCTGAAGTAGCTGAGATAACCACTGGAAATGGGGAAGGAGAAGCTGTTGAGAGAGAATGTTGCCTTGAGCCCAAGGCAGTTCCTTTAGGAGTGACCCAAGAGCCCAGCCCGCCCAGGAATGAAGGCTGGAAAGATCATTCGAGGACACGCAGCTTTGCCTATGCTGGGCTACTGACTCGCCTACTTTACCTGAACTGATTCGTTAACTCAGTGAAACAAATGGCTTGACTGATATTTTTGCCCTGAATCAACCACTTATTTGGACATCTTGCAAACACAGGCTTTCTGTGAAATAAGATCAGGTAGTGTCAGCTCTGCGCCGGCAAACACACACAGACTGGTTGCAGAGCACGTTTTGAGAGCAATGGCAAGAAAGTAAAGTTTGTTACTGTTGAGGAAAAATAAAAAGATAATTAAGCATTTATTATTTGAGCTTAGGAAGGAAAGTACCCACTTGCCCGGGAGTGAGTACCGTCAACCTGAAATGCACAGTTATTTGTGTACCTGTTTAAAACTGAGATTTGAATGCCTGGTGATGGGAAGATGGAACAAATGTTCTTTTTATCCAGTTGTTTCAAAACTGTGTGGTTAAAAGACACATCTGCTTGGATGCTGTTCCTCTTGGGATTGCCTGACCTGGATTTTAAAAACCAAAAGGGTTTTTAGCTGGATACGATCATTAGCTGGGTACCATGCTCTGTGCAGAGGGGGAGGATCTGAAAGTGGCCTTTACTTGCGTTGCAGTGAAGCCTCCCAGGGGTGGCATTGCAGAGCTCCAGCTGCATGGGGTGTGAGGCCAGACGCAGTGTGTTCTTCTGAGGATGGGTGATTGATGTGAGCGAGCTCAGAGGCCCAGGAGTAAATGAGTCAGCAGCAGGGAGCAGGAGCAATGAAACAGGGGTATTCTCTAGAATCCTTGCTTATTTTGGGACAGCCTGATGCTCTTCTCAGAGGGAGCAAATAAAGTATTAGCGGAGGGAGACGCGCTTATGTAACTCATTTCTAAAACAAGTGGGTGACGTCACTGAAGGAATCAACACCTTAATTAAAGAAGTTAAATAGAATTGATGTAAACACAGCTGGCCTCCTTTCAATGTAGACTCATGCTATCCTTAGCTCCACCACTAATTAGCTGTGTGAACTTGGACAAGCATGCTGAGCCTCAGTTTCCTCAAATATAAAATGAGCAGGTCATCCAAGGCAATGGCCCAGGTACTTTCTAGATCTAACATCCCTCAATTCTATTGAATATAAAGAGTGGCAGAAGTTTCCACAATCATTGCAGTGACAATAGTAGCTAATATTTCCTGGGCCCCTCCTACATGTCAAGCACCATGCTAGAGAATTTAAAATGTATTCTATCCAAACACATGATCTCATCATTTCCTTTAAAGAACCTCATGAGGTAGGGAACATTATTATCCTGATTTTTGCATGTGGAGAACCCAAGGCCATAAAAGATTATGGGCCTTGGACAAAGTCATGTAGTAAGTAATTGATTTGGTCAGGGTCTCAGCAGGAAAAAGATGACATGTTCCAAAGGATTTAACCGAGAATAAATATAGGGGCTCCTTATGGATCCGTGGGCAGAGCTAAAACAGCCAACAGGGAATAGTCAGGCACTGGGACTGTCAAAAGCAAGGGAGCCCAAGGAGACATGGGGATGAAGTGGATGTTACTGGTGCCTGGGGAAGGCAGAGGCCAAGGAGATGGGGCACTTGCCTGGAGCTGGAGCCACAGAGGAACATAGCCACCAGCAGAACCAGAGACAGGCAAGGAGGGAAAAGAGGAAGAAATATCCCAGCCTCTCTCCCTTACCTCCCTCCTACATTCTGCTAGACCCTCTCATTGCCTACAGACAATCAAAGCTAAAGGATAAAGGAGCCAGGGAGTGTAGTTCCTGAGGTCAGCCTCTTGGCGCAACAGCAGGGAAGAAAAAAAGAGAGAAGGGGTCTGGGGACCACATGAAGAATAATCAGCAACATGAAGCCAGGGCTGTAGCACTGCTCTCTCTGAGTCCAAAGACCATGAACCTTCCAGCCGGGTCCAGCTAGATGACAGATGTGTAAAAAGACATATTGCATATTCGAGACTAAAATCAGATGATTGGAACTTGAGAAGCTCTAACTTCGTTGGCAATGGCTCCATGGTCCTGGTCATCAATGTTAATGGCATCACGACAGCTCCTATCATTGCAGCCTCAATACGTTTAGGGTTTTTCCCCTGAAGACATATCAGTGGATTGCTAGTGCTGCAGGAATGGGAATGTGAGGGGGAGGAGGGTGGAAGGTCATTCATTACTCATAAGTCTTTTCATAAATAATGCAATATTTAACTTTTGAATGTAAGTTCCCACAAAGAAGCAGGCCCAGATATGCACAAACACATGGGGTTGTATACTCTTTGGTCTACTAGTCTTTGTGTGGTACCCTATGTACCCTCAATCCCTATGTATCCACCTCTCACCTCCTAAGAGACATCGCCATAAGCCCATTTCCATGCAGTCATCTTTTGCACACGCTACTCCCTCTGCCTGCAACGTCTTTCTTCACTTAGTGAAACTAGATTTCTTCTCCAGGAAATGAATCAAAGTTCACTTCTTCACTATGAAGCCTTCCTCACTTCCCTGTTCACTCCCTTATCTACATTTCTTTGCACTAACTTGTATTTGTATTGCCGCACTTCAAAGGTGTAAATATTTCTGTTTGCTTCTGCTGTGGACTGTGAACCCATGAGGAAAGGTGTTGGTTAAAAACAATAAAAGGAACAACACTAACATTTATTTAGTAATTACTAAACAGCAAGCATATGCATTAGTTTAAGTAAGCCCCACAGTAAAGCTAGGAATTGGGTGTAATTTTTATTTTCATTCTGCAGATGTAGAAACTGAAGTCTGGAAAGATCAACTTGCCTAAAAGTTCTCCTAGCTATATTTATAGATGTTTCAGATGTTTATAGATGTTTTTACAAGTCATCCAAGTAAATGTGCTCTCTTGAATAAAATGTATAAAAGTATAGAAGAGTGGGCATAGGAGCCAGTCCTGGCTATGAAAGGATCGGACAGAACATACCAACATGCATTTTTATTGAGCAACTACTATGTACCAAGAATGGATACTAGGAACACAGTGTGATAAAGTAGTGTAAATATTGAATCCTTCTATTCAAAAACTTAAATTATGAGCCTTTTTTTAAAGAATAAAAACATAGGAAGTAAAAAGAATTGAACTTTACCAGGAATGTTTATTTCTTTTATTCACACATATGTTATTTATCTTGGGAAAATCTGATTAAATGTTGGCATTTGTTAATTCTGAAATCCTACTACATGGGTATTTGCTATATATAAAAGCTTATTTTTTTTCAGCTCTCCCCAGTCTCTATGTTTTGCCAAATTAGAAAGTTTTTCAAATTGAAAATATGTAGAATACTTACATGATATTTTATATGTAGTAGATAGTAAATAACTATTTGTCAGTAATAATGAAAATAAAGAGGCAAGCTATTAACACAAAAAATTAACACAGAGCAAACGAAAGTTCAAACAACAAAAGCTGCATGAATTTCAGAGTCGTCATGGAACATAAAACATGGTCTGGTGTCTGAAGTACATCTTACGTCAAGTTCTAAACATATCAGAAACATAATGCTTCTGGGTCTTGAAAAATATTCCCAACTAAATAATAATTCCACAAAAGAGTCAAGGAGATTCAATTGCTGAATCATTAAACACGACATGACAATATTATGTATTGTTTCATGGCAAGAAAGAATAGTAACGACACCACCACAAAATCACTCACAGAGTAGGTTGCTGATTGCTTCTCCTGGCTCTGAAGTCTTTAGGTGGCCACACTCTGTTAAGTCTGATTTCACTCTGATTTTGTGTTTGTGTGTGTGTGTGTGTGAGAGAGAGGTTGTGTGCACGTGTGCGCACATCTGAATTAGTGTACACACATGACGCCAAACTAAATGAGATTGCAACATTCTCACCAAATGCATGTGAGATCAGAAGGCTGATACGAAGGTGCCCACCCTCCCACGTGCACAGATTGAGTGGAGAAGCTCCCACCCTCACCTGCATATTTTGTCTCCATAGAGACAAAATATGTGTCTCGTGTGTGTGTGTGTGTGTGTGTGCGCGCGTGCGTATGATAGGGTGAAATTAAGCCTGACAGAAATGTGGGCAGAAGGAAGAAGGCTAAGGAGGGAGATAATATTTCAACAGCCTCTTAATAATTTTTCTTAGGATTTTTGTCATTCCATCTCCTCATTGGCTCTCCCTACGCATTCCCAACACTGTGCCCCTAAGACCCAAGGGTTATTATGCATTGCTAAAAGGCTTCTTGGATTGTTTTGATCTCCCAACAAGTCCCTTCATTCCCACTGAGAACTGCCACTGAAATCCATTCCTCGTAAAGCCACCAAAGTTACCTTCGCATGTCACACAAGCAGCCTGACATTTTTTACCACATTTTCCCAGCACAACTCCTCAGAAAGCCCCCAACACCGATCTTTCACAGTTTGGTTTCTGCTCACATTTCAGTCTTCACCAAAATCCTTGCCCACTCCATTCGTAGCTAACTCCAAGATCCCTGGATGACTCTACAGGGAGATTCATCATTCCTAGGTACTCACAAAAGCAAAATTCTCTTGAAGCAACAACAAAGCGTTCAAGTTCAAATCAGAAATGTGCCTCCCATTTATTTTCTGACTTAACACTGATTTATATTAGAATACATTTGAGAGAGGCTTTGTACTAGGGTTCCATTGTTCTTCAGATTCCCCAGAGATCTTAATCTGAACATATCAGGATATTTCCCACCTACCCTTTTCGTATCCTTCTCCCTCTGCTTGAAATGTCCTCCCGGTACCACAAGCGGATACTCTGTCTACCTAGCTTGTGCTTACTTTTCCCTGAAGACTCAGCTTCAACATCCCTGATGCTTTGAAGCCTCCCTGAGGGAGGGGACCTCTCTTCCCATGAAATTACTGTCATGGCTACCACTGATGACCACTTACTATGTGCCAGGCACTGTTCATGTGTTTTGAATGGATTTCTCATTTAACTCTCAAACACGTGTTGGGGTAGTGCTATTATTATCTCCACTTCACAGATTAAAATTTTAAGGTTCAGAGAAGTTAGGTAGCTTGCCCAAAGCCACGCAGCTAGCATATGGTAGAGATAAAGACAGAAACAATGGCCATCTATATCCATGACAATCAGCTTTCCAGCCTCTCTGCCCCTCTGTGGTAGCCCTTGTCTTACTTTGGTGTAACTATTGGTTTAGTTGTCTGTTAACCTGTGTGTCTGTCTGTCTATCCCACTAAATTGCAAGTAAGTCCCTTGGGTGCAGGACTCACTGAAAATTCAGTGTTAGTGTCACACTTCTGGGATTCTGTTGGAGGGATCTGGGTACTTGGAGGAAAGAGGGAAAAGAGAAAAAAAAGTTTCTCCAATAACCCTGGAATCATTGTCAGACCTTGGAATGACGTTTTCCAGGGCTCTTCATATTTTCCATGGTAGCCTAACCCAGTTTCTCACTATTCCTCATTCGTGTTCAATTCCACTCCAAGGAAACAGCCTGACCCCATGCCTGAGAGGGTTGTGTGCGTTATGGTACATAAAAAAGAAGTCTTACAAATAGCAAGTGTTTTGAAAACTCTTTACTATATTCCCATTTCCCCTACCTACCTCCACCCAAAAAAAGCTGGCATTATGAAACGCATGCTAAATATTGAGCCATTAAACTTAGGGATATTGAGAGAACTGTTTTCTTAAGAGCTTATTTTTTTCAGCTCTCCTTGTTTTGCCCTGAGTGTTTTTAGCAGTTCAAACAGGTTGGGTTGCCCACAAAGAGCAGGGCACAGGTTTTTTCCACCCCGTAGGTTGAGGTATTCATTCCCACTTTAAACCTCTCTAAATTTATGTGCCAGTATTTTCCAAGTAGATGTATTTGTAGATATGTTAGGGATAGGACTGGACATTCACGGTATTGACTGAGACTGGGAGATGACAGCTGGACAAATTCGAGGTTTCGAGCCTCATCCTCAGCCTGACCTTTGGCAGCAATGGAAATGTTTGCACTTTGCAGAGCTTGTTATTCTCTGTGTGTGTGTGATCATGTGAGCATGTGAGTGTGTGTGTGAGAGACAGGGAGATGGAGGAGAATGAGAGAGAGAGAGAGAAAGAGAGAGAGAGAGAAAGAGAAAGAGAGACTTGGCTTTTAAGAATAACATTATAATAATTGCCAAAATGGGTCAGGCCTGGGGCTTCTGGGCTCCTGGGTTCCTGCTGGCCAGAGTTTTGGCTCTGAAAGAAATACTACAACATATTATTACATTATTGTCAGAGTTCCTTATGATCCATATAACACTTCTGTCTTTCTAATCTCTTTTCCCATGTCACCTCTACCTTGGTGACCCAGCATGGATCTACCATTTTTTCTTTATTTTTTTCAGTGGGTGGGAGTCAAGTTTACTGAGATATAATTTATTTACCCTATTTGGACAAATGCACCTAGTCCTGTAACTGGCACTGTAATTAAGATACAGAACAGTTCTCTCAGCCCCGAATATCCCTGTCTGTCCCTTTGTAGTTAACCACTTCCCTAACCCCCAGGCCCTGGCAACCACTGATCAGTTTTCTGTTCTTATACAGTTTTTAGACTATCCTATCAATGGAATTATACAATATGTCATCTTTCATTTCTGGCTCCTTTCACATAACAGAGTATATTAAGGAGGCATGCATGCCGTTGCACCGATCAGTACTTGATGACGATGATTTTTATTCTGAGTATTATCCCATTGACTGGATGCAGTACAGGATGTTATCTGCATACCAGTTATTTATTCACTAGTTGATTGTTTCTAGATTTTATTGATCATGAATAAATCTATAAACGACTGCATATAGTTTTGTCTGTGAGCCTAAATTTTTATTTTTCTTGGATGAATCCTCAGGAGTAAAATTGCTGGGCCATATTGGTAAGTGCACATTTAACATTATAAGAAAGTACCAAGTGTTTCCAAAGGTAATCTCCGTTTCTTCATTCATCTGACAATTTCAAAAGACTTCAGCAGGGCTCCTGATCATGTCCCTTAATGCCAAAAAGCGTTGTGTGAAGCAGCGTATTAAGGATATGAGTATAAAATGGGTCAGACTACTCAGAATCCCAGTCCAGTGGCTGCAGGAGCAGTGTGTGAACTATTACCATTTCTGAGGGTTTTTAGGCATCATTTGTCAGGAAATTATGGCCAAAAGGGTTAACTCACCTGCCCTAGATGACCCTGTCCCCAGGTTGTGAATAAGTCATTCTGGCTCATGGGAGAACCAGGCCTATTATTAGCACACATTTCCCCATTTTCAGGAGGAGATGGTAAGGCCTGAGGAGTTTAGGAATGACCTGGAATTTGATGTTCTAAAACCTGCTGCCTACTGTGACAGTGACTCACTGGATGACTCTGGTATATCAACCTGATGTTCCGAGATTTGGTTTCCTGAAGTCTGAGATAGGATTGCCCTGTTGACTCAACTCACTGCTTGGGGAAAAGAGATTACAAATAGGAAGAGTGTCACACAGGGGCGTTGATGCTGGCAGTCTCATGGCATCATGGGCCTGGACACCCTTTTCCCAAGAATGAGAAAGACCATTATTATCCCAGTCCCTAGATGGAGACTCTCTCATAAAGAGAGATCACATGCCTGACCCTGTGAGACACAGTGAGTCAGAAGAGTTTAAAGAGTTCTCAAGACTCCCAACACTCTTTCTAAAGGTGTCTGCTGACTCACTGAATCCCTTCCTTCTAGAATAATTTTACAAGTTGAAAACACAGTTGGGCATATAACTTGGCCCTTGGCCCTTCTCACAGATGTTAATAACAGAACTCATCTCCAAAATGGCCATCTTACTTTCAGGTGTCCCTTTCCACACATCAGAATTCTTTAATAAACTTGTCCAGGCTGACCTTTAAAGGGTGAATAGGGGATCCTGAGGCATGTCTACAGCAGACACTGTCTACTCATAGGTTCTTGATTTTTCTTCTCACTGTTGGGTGTGCCAGCCTGATTTCCCATGGCCATCACCTGCATCTCTCTCTTCTTTTTTTTTTTTAGCACTCACCACTTTGGGGATAATACCTTCATCTTTGTCATGGGACTTCCCTTGGGCTCAGAATACACGTTGCCCTGTGCATTGCCAATGGCTGTGTCTGTGAATTCACATCCTACCAAGGCAGCCCTAACCAGTGAGTGGGCATTGGGTCTTTTGGCTGAGATAATATTGAGGTATGTGTTTTGCATCATTTTGCAGAGTTTCTCCCTGGGCTTTTGTTACCTTTGTGGAAAGTGCCTTAATAATACACTATTTCTTGCCTGCTTTTTCTCCCCACATCAATTCCCTCCCTTCACCCACCCAAGCTCCTTGTACTGTTCAAATAAACGACTTGCCCTTAAACCTTTGCCTTGTGTCTGGTTCTGGGGAATCTAAACTAAGACTGTCATTCACATTTTGCATTTTCATATATGTGCACATTTTTTTTTTTCCTGAGGACATCCATAGTCTTTCTCAAATTCTAAAAGGAGTCTGTAACTCCCTTCTGATGATTAAGAGCACTGTTAAGACAGGATTTGCTCCTTTGGAAATCTCTTCTCCCTCTGTCCTTGCAATTTTCTTCATCCACAGACCTCTCAGTGGTACCCACTTGCTGTTAAAACCAATCTACAGGAATGAATCAAATGAATCTTAAATTTATGCACAATAATATTTAGCTAATAACTGTTAATGAGTTACATAATAACTAAGGGACTATTCATCCCAGGGACATTTTGACTTGAAACAATCATTAAGCACAAAGTAGAAAACATAGATTTTATATCTATAAGGAATCCAAATAATTCTGGATACCTTAGGAGAAAATTTTAGTTGAAGCATTAAAGGAAAAGGGTCAAGTTGATTGTTGAGCGTTCTTCTAATAAAACATTGCTTCATGTGTTTTCATCACATAGATGGGGCTCTGGCAATTGAATTTATATATGAACACAAAATCTGACATGCACACCAAAGACAATTATAAAACTTGTAAGCATATAGGACAGACGCAATTTCTTTTAACTGTCTATATAAAGCAAAGGTGTGTCCCTTTCTAGAAAAGGTAGGCAGCTCAGGATGTCACTCAAATAGTTTTACTCACCGACTTACGACCTGGGATTATTTTAGTGGTACCTTGTCCTCAAGCTATTTCTAATGTACTGACCACCCCCTCCACACACACACACGGTTTTTAAACCAAATGCACAATGTACTTTCATATCCATATCCAGTATCAACATCAAGGAATATCAAACATAACAGCTGACAGTCTGAGGCTCACTGTCTGCTTTCAAGGAGCTGCCAAAACATTTAAAAGAAAACACTTCGATTCACAGCAGGGCTCGTTGTCAGTTTACCTGATCTGAAATTCAACACTATCATAACTCCTAACATTCTCACTTACTTGCCTTAGGAAAATGGGTGGAAAAGTAATTTTCCTTAGTAGAAGACTACCGTCTGTTTGACAAAGCTTGCGTTTGATCTTCACGTGTCTACCCTGCCAACAAACACAGATCAAATTCCATGTCTGTGACAGGTGGAAGAAATATAACCTTGTAACTTACTAAATAAATGGTATGAATGTGGCTATTCCAATGCAAGCATTGTCAGATGGAAGCACTGGCTTGTGAATAGAGTCCAGTCACTTCAAGTTAGCAGGAGGTGTGTGTGTGCCCATCACTTCCACTGTCCACAAAGGAGAAATGTCTATGCTTAATAGCACTCACTTCCTTGAGGCACAATTGACAATCAGGCCTCCCCTGGCAAGCCAACAGAAACTATGTTTTCAGCTGAATGAGCTAGAATTCCTCATTCACTCACTGGTAGCCATGTGGATGGATGCTTACAAGGACGCATCCATTTTCACAGATACCATCTTGTGCTTTGCATTCACTGAGAATTTAGTGTCTATAATTCAGTCAGTTATAATGCTCCATATAACTGGAACATTCAAGCTACTCAGCCAACTAAGTAAGATTTTGTGCTCAAATGAAGTGCTCGTGGTTCTGAATAAACAGTTGAAGTAAATTGTGGGGCTTGGGATTTTGTAAAGACACGGAACTTTTTAAAAAATTAACTTTATTCAAAAATTTTCTCTTTCTCTCTTTCCTTCCCTTATTCCTTCCTCCCTTGTTCCTCCTTTACTGTCTATCTCTACCTTTTGGTAAAGTACAAAATGGACCCAGGAAAGGTTCTCAGCTTGATTTTTACCAAGTGACCACAGTTGCATAACCAGATCTTAGGTGAAGGACAAAAGATTACCAGCACCAAGAAGCTGCCTTGTGGGGCTTGCAGTCTCTACCTCTTCCACCAAGGGTAACTGCTCTTCTGAATTCTAATTGCATAAATTCATGTAGCCACTTTTTAAACTATATATAAAATCATACAAATGTACTTTTTGTGTCTAGCTTTTTGTTGTTGTTCTAGTTTGTGCATTCTCTTTGCTGTTTATGCATTCTTCTATTTCTGGGTATTACAGCTTGTTTATGCATTCTTCTATTTCTGGATATTTGAGTAATTTCCAGGTTCTAACTATAACAAATAGTGATGCTATAAATCTTGAACAAGTCTTTTGATGATCATCAACACCCATTTTTTTTTAGTGACAATATATGCTCGGTTGCAGAATTGTTAGGTCCTTTGGCATGTTTAACTTCAGGAGACACAACCAAATAGACTGGCAAAGAGCTTGTCCACTTGGTGTTTTTCACTTTTACATCTTAGCCATTTAGGTTTGTGTATTCTTTTGTTTGTAGCAAGGTTTTTGTTTGTTTATTTGTTTGTTTTAGAGATATATCATGTTCCAAAGCATGTCCTAGGTATAAAGAGCCAGATCCTGATCTTAAAAATTTGATGAGAGTCAGAGAAATAAAACAACCCATACAATCCACAGTAGTGAGGGGTATAACAAAAGTAAATATAAAATGCAGTGGATGAAACAAGGGAGTGTTTCTTCAAAGAGGTGACAAAGAAATATATATATATTTATTTTTATTTTATGTGAAGCTTCCAAACTTAATATAAATTTCTCATATGATTAATGTACGCTAATAACCCAATTTCTTGTTTCATCTATTCAAGAAAATGTTACTTAAAGCTTGGCTTACTCCCTTAGTTCATTCTTCATGCATTTTGCAGAAGATTATTTGTTTATCATCTCATCTACTTTTTTACATGTTTTTTCCTTCAGTTATGCAGAAGGCATGGAGAGAAAGAAATCCTCCAGCTCAAATAAAACCAGCCTATCAAGCTTTAGCATTAAACAATGAGTAAGTTTGAAATATATGGGAAGTAAATTTCTTTTGAAGGAAACCAGAAAAAAAAAGAATTATGGTTGTTCTAGAAGGTTGAGTAGAAGCCAAAGGAGAAAACGAATAAGCAAAGAGAGAAAGAATCAAGGCTCATTTGGAGACCAGCAAAAGGTTGTGTTCACATTGAATAATGGTGGGAACAGCGTGCAGAGGTAGCAGGTCTTGCTATCACAGAGAGCTGGGAATTTGTTCTTTAGGCCTTCATGAGATTAGAGAGGTGTTTGAAAAGGAGAATAGCCTAATTAGAGTTTCTAAGTATGATATGTGTAATCACACTAAGTTAGCAAGCACAGAAGTTACCGATGGCATTTATTTCAAATTTGCTCTGAGGTTGTGCCGTTACTCCATGTTAACCAGTGAAGACTTTACGATCCATGACTGCCTGGGTTCCAATTCTGCCCCCAGCACTTACTGGCTGTGTGATGCTGAGCAATTCAGCTTCAATTTTGTCAACTGGATGGTAGTAGTTCCAACACTTCCTACCTCCTAGAGTTGACGTGAGGGAAATTATCCAGGCAAAGGCCTCAGCTGCAGCCTGGCAAAACATAAGAGCTCTAAACGTGTTAATTACTAGGTTAAACAGGAGATAAAAAAAGCACCAGGATGATGACTTATGCCTTTCCTGTGGAACACCATGGGTGTTTTATGTACAAATGTAGAAAGATAATCACATTGACATGTTCAAAAAAAATCTATGATTCTAACTATGTATTCATGCATTCAACAAATAGGAATCATGAGTGTTCTGTGTACAACCTGAAAGAGTAATAAAGTTTCTATGTTTAAAGACATTCTAAATTCACATTCATGGATTCAACAAACAGGGATTAAGTCTCTCATGGAGGCAGACACTGTGCTGGACACTCTAGATGCTAAGAGAAAATAGAATTGCTTCTGCTTTGTGGAGCCATTACACAGTATGAGCAGTGCTCTAACCGAAGGAAGTGTAGAGGAAGCACCCAATCTGGTCTGGGACAGCCAAGAAAGATTTCCTAGAGATGACAAGTAAACAGAGATTTGAAGTGCAAACTAAACAAAGGACACTTACGTGTAGACATAGCAAGGGATTGAGAAACAACATATGCAGTGAGAACAGAATTCATTAGAAGTAGGGATGAAAAGAAGCTATTTGAGGCCATTCCCTCTGGCTGCAGTGAGCTAATCATATGATTGCAATAGTTTATCTATTACTTCATGCACCACATCTTTACTGATTATCAACTTTGTGCCCCAAAGTGTTGCAAGTATTAGGGATATAGCCATCTATCTGAGATGCTCCTGTCATCTTGGAGTTCATATTCTGCTTGTCAAGAAACAATTAGTAAAGAAGAAAGTGATAGATGTGATAGATACTGCAAAGGGCATAAAACAAGGTGGTGTAGTGATATTGATGGTTTAGCTAGGAGGGATGGAGGCGAGAAAGTGTCTCCAAAGACATGACATTGGATCTGTGGCTTTAAAAGATCAGGGAAAGATATTCCAAGGAGAAGGAACTGCAGGCCCAAGGCAGTGAGGTGGGACTGAGCTGGAGGAATGAGTATAACATTGAGTTGGGAGATGTAAACAAGAGTCAGGTCACACAGAACGGTGGAGGTCAGTGTCAGGTGCAGATTTTATTCCAACTGCAGCAGGGAGCTGTTGGGTGGATGAGTAGGAACTCGAAGCAGAGAACTGTCATGCCAAAAGGTATATTGTATGGTAAATGATATGAAAGTAGGGCAGCAAGGGAAAGAGAGGCCTGCCCAGCAGCCTGAAGAGCCCCTCAAGGTGAAGCCCGATGTCTCTGCTATATATCAAAGGGTGCAGACATAAGTAACATCTCCATTGCCTCCAATTCAGTTTGTCAAAGGAGAAGGCCTGTCTTTGTCTTGGAAGATGCCATGTCATCCTAAATACTTTCTAAAAACGCACTGGTTTGCCCATCCCTGAATGAAGATGTATCCACTCAAAAATATCCATTGCTGCTTCTTTTAGTCAGCTTCCAGGGTGGAAGCTGAGTGGCTCTATTTTTTTTTTAAATCAATCCAAAATAAATAAAAGAATATAAAATGTTAATCAAAAGTAAACGAAGGGATGAAATAAAGGAGCCAGGCACTATTAGTGACTTTTATTGCTTTTGTTGGGAGCCTAGCAAGGGAATTTTAGATGAAATTCCCCTTTCAGCATCCAGGAAGTAGTGACTTCATTCAAGTTAAGCAGTTTCCCTTCCCTGTGGCCCTGTGTGGTCCACTGTGATTGGGATCTGGCCTGTTCTCAGCCTGCTAGAAGACTGTCAGAATATGTGACCCCCTCCCGGCCTTTCGTGATTTCTCAGTAGAAAGGAATCATTCACATGAACTCTTCTTGTTATAGGCCCCAGGAAACAGGTATAAGAGGCACTACTTGGGAACAATAGTTAGTTTGAAAAACAGCGATATTTCACCCTGGCTGTCTCTAGCATTGTCCCACAGTTGGTTCACACGATTTATGTTAGTAGAATGTCCAACTGCCTAGGAGTGTGAATTTCACAGGGGTTGCCGGGGGATGGGAATCATTGCCAAAACAGTGGATTCATTTTATTTTTCTGGATTTTTTATGATGAACCTTTGACCATTCAGAGGAAATAAATAATTCCTATTTTAAGCATCTATTAAAATGGTGGTATCATTGAAGATAAAATGCGGATCAACCGGAATTTCGATCTTAAAACACATATCTGTCCACCTATATTGATTACTTCTAATACAGTACTCAGTAGCTGAAATCTGGCACATTTAGTCACCACCTGTGAGCACACTACCCGCCACTACCAAGCTGTCTGTCTTTGTCTCTCAGTCTGATTTTGGAAACCCACCATTCCCTGTTTGTTGAAGCTTGCAAACAAGTTTAAGTAAGAGATTAAACAAAAGACAATTTTGATTGAAAAAAATGCAATAAATTTAACAATCAAAGATAACTAGGATATAACTTCACTACTCCTCTCCTCATTGATTTGGCTTATTAGTTATTTTTATTTATCCCCAGGAACCAAAGTTCTGAAAACATCTATTCAAATTTCTAAAGCACATTCATTTTTCAACATGAATGTTGAACCAGTTAAGATTGTCTTCTCAGTGATGTTTTTCTGTTTAGAAAGATGATTTTCCCCCTACTAAGATCAGGGCTTATACCCTAAGTAATCACAGAGCCATTTTTCTTTTCTGGTCTCAAACATGTTATCATTTTTCAGTTCCACAGAAGTGATGTATTTGGAGCTGTGAAATACTCATCAACGTTATGCCATCTGGCATTCTTATCTTAATCATTAAAATTAGTCAGTTCTTAGAAGAATAAATTCCATACTTATTGCTCAGAAGCAAGCTTCTTTAGTTGATTAAGAAACTTCAACTGTGATGATAGGAAGTGTAAATTTGATTCTGTGCTAAAAACATGATTATCCAAATTGTTTCTAAGTAACATCAAGGTGGAAGTAGATGTCAAAAGCAATACTTCTGTTTTCTTCTCTGCCTTCTAATATTTTAATTTATGTCTCTCTAATTTTTAGCAAGTTTGCATTTTTACTTCATATTCTATTTTTTGTCTCATATTCAGAGATAGATTATCAAACTAAATATAATTGAAATTGAATTAATAAGAAACAAAAATGTGCTTCATTTATAATCTATGAGGTTGTTAAGAAAAGAGCTCAGAAACTTACTAGCCCTCCAGTTCCTAGTAACTACTTAATAATATCTACTCTTATTGTTAATAAAGCATTAGGTAAAATTTCTCCCCTCCATAGTTTTCACATTCCTAAATAATCTACCACCAAGAACAACCAAATCCTTCAGTTTTTGAAGCTTCCCCTGTTGGTTAACAAATATTGATAGCTAATGATACAAGACTGGAATACCCTTTAGAGTTTTCATTTTTTATTTTTAGTTAAGGGTTGAATACATGTTTTTTACTATTTTTCTCTAAGAATATATGTTTGATATGGTCTCTAAAACCTGAAAAGTTGCTGGTTATTTTTTAAAAGCAATTGAAAGGTATCATTGATAATATGATGTCTCATAAGACCTGATGTCTGCCAGTAAATTCTGGACACACAAAGCCATTTATTTATTTATGCATTTATATGGTCAAACCACTCTTAGAAGGGAATAAATAAGAGGAGACATTTACCATTGAAACTCTCTGGTATATTGACTTCACCCAATGGTTTTAAGTTAAGTTATTTATGCTCTTACAGAGAAAGTCTTCATGTCTACTACTTTTAAGTATTGGCTAAATTAAGCTATTATTCATTTATGAACAATCCTACATTCATTCATGTAATCATAAAACATTAGAGCTAGAAAAAAATAAACTCAGTTTAACTTAATCCTAGTCTTTCATTTTATAATTGAAAAAATTGAGAGGTGGGGACTATGAATGACTTTCTTATAGTCGTCATTACTTAGTTATTTTTTCTATATCTTACAAAAGGACTTAAGGTAATTTATAGATATACAATGAGAGAATAGAAAATAAAATGAGATTGAAACAGTGGCTAAATTTGGCCACATAGTCCTGGGTGTCCAAGTGGCAAAAGCTGAATATAATCTTCACAAACTCCAAGGTGCCTCTGAGCTACCTCAGATCAATTACTTAAATAAAGCATAGAGTCCCTGTAGAGGGCTGAGAACAATGCTTCTTCAATCTACTATATTCTTATTTAGAAAGGAAGTAACTAGCTCCCAACCTGATTTTTTTCTCCATGCCTCTGACATCAGTTTTTAATCGTTTATGAGAAACATTACTTAAAACACTCCTCCAATTTCTTACAATTTATCTTCCTTTAGAATCAATTTCACTGTTACTTTTTTCTCCCTTATGGCATTCTTGCCTGTTTTTGTTAGCACTCCTTAAATACCTGCATCTCATTGCTTCGACAAGCCAGTGCTCTACGAAAGCAGGGAACAACTTTACATCTTCTAGTGTTCATGGCCATGGCAGAGTATCCACAAATAGTAATTGTCGAAAACTGCTAAACAGAGGGAGGCCGAGGTGGGCAAATCATGAGGTCAGAAGATCCAGACCGTACTGGCCAACATGGTGAAACCCCATCTCTACTAAAAATACAAAAATTTGTGCTGGGCATCGTGGTGTGCACCTGTAATCCCAGCTACTCAAGAGGCTGAGGCACTAGAATTGCTTGAACCCAGGAGGCAGAGGTTGCAGCGAGCTGAGATCGCGCCAGTGCATTCCAGCCTGGCGACACAGTGAGACTCTATTTCAAAACAAACAAATAAACAAAAACTGGTAAACAGAGAAGGAGAAGAATAAAAGAAAAGAATAAAAATATTGTGTGTTCTTATCATCTGGGCCACTTGATTAAAAGATGGTGGTGTATAATTGTGTTTAATCAACAATGTTTCATGTGTGTAAAAGCATATGAATATACTAATGGCTTATTTCAAATGTCCAAATGCAAGGAGAAAATTCTTGACTTATTTTCAAAGGTAAACTTTAAGGGGAATTTATTTTTATTTTTTTCCAAAGATTTGAAACAAAATGCTTCACCATCTTTTGAGCAGTTATTTTATGCCAGGCACTATTCTAAGTTCTTTGCACTTCCAGACTCTTTTGATGGCTGAATGTTTATAAAGCTTCATCCAATGTCCCCCTTGCTCTCCCACAAAACTGCCCAGAGTTTAGCAAAACCCCTTCTCTGCCCTCTTACACATTACTTTCTGATGCTTTAAACTGTTCTCCATATTTTTTCTTTTCCTTACTACTACCTGCACCATTTGCTGATTGGACATTGCCAATATTTAAGCACCTTTGAGTGAATTCTGATGAGAAAATTTGGCAACTATTTTGGTGACTATGGAGACACATTTGCAGTAATGGTTGGACACCTAGAGCTATAAATGGCAATCAAGATGATGTACCATTGAAAAGAATGCAGATAGTTCTGTTCTACTGGAATTTAGAAAGAAACGAAAGGTTCACAACAGAAAATGTGTTGCAACGATAATTTGCTATTGCACAAATGGATCCATGCCATTATATTCACTGAATACAATGCAATGACTTAGACCCAGTAGAAGACTATGTAAGCAATCCCAGCTTTCAAGGAAACTAAATACCTCTTCAAAGATCACTGAGGTATAAATGTTTACCTGTCAGGTAGGATCCTATACACATACAGGTTATTATCTTGTGAACATATTTTTTTGATTTTTTAAATATTCATAATATATAGCAATTACTTATAGGAAATAAAATATAATTAAAGTATTTCTGGCTTTTCTATATACACATAAACGTATATGTATGCTCTATACATACACACATACATGTATCCTGTATCAACTATCTGTGGTCACAATAATGCTACATAGGAAATCACACCGGAACTCATGGATTAAAACATGTCTGCAGGCTGACAGAGAGTTGGCTGATCTTGATGGCACTTGTCTGGGCAGTTCTGACCTCTACTAGGTTACAGAAGTGTCTTTGCTACACACACACACACACACACACACACACACACCCAAAGGTTTCACTTCATTTCTTTCCACAGAAAAGATCTTTAGACTAATGACAATTTAAAAGGTCCCCCTTCTTTTTCAATAACAAATATTATTATATTATTTTCCAATAACAAACTGGTTTTCAGCATTAAAAAAAACATTGATAATATCCATCATGTGTTAGAGGTTTTACCAAATACCAGACATGATGTAAAGGGTTTTTTACTTACCACTAAACTTAATGTTTACAATTTGGAAATACTCGTTTTTACAACACTGAAATGTGAGTGGTACTAATCTTATTTTAAAGACCACAAACAGAGGCTCAACCAGGTAAGCCAGCCAGTGTGAGTGTGTGGAGAATCCTGGATCCAAACTCAGTTCCATATGATTCCAAAGTGTGTGCTGTCACTTCTTTGTATTTCTATGTATCTCCTGCTATACTTAAAAGTTCTCTACCACTAGCCTTGCCACCCTTTCCAACACCATTCATCCCTCCTTTCCTTCCTGCCCAGTAATCTCTAAATGGTCCCTTATTATAATGCATCCTTTGTCCAAAATGCCACACTCTCTTCTCCTTCTACCTCTGGACATCTAAATTCTCATTATGCTATGAGGCTTACTTCAAATCCTGTCCATAAGGGCTGTCATCATTTTCTCACTTGGGTTTTATGAAGTCTTCCCAGTTGGCATGTCTTCAAGAAAAGGAGGCAAATCTTTATATTCCTTCCTAGTACCTACCTTACTGTCAGTCATTTTTTAAATAAATAAATTAATAGATATCAAATTTTCCTTCCAAATTTGAGTTGAACATCAAACATTTATGGAGAAGGTATCTGAACTCAGAAAGTAATTTCTTCTTGCACACAAGATCCTTTGAGAATGGGAAGACAATTCCTAGAAAGTTCCTCTGAAGAAGACATTTTTTACAAATACAGGGTGGTTTTTAACCAAGGATACGAAAAAAGGGGATGCCTTTATAACCAGAGGCAAAAGGAGTGAATAAAAACAGGATAGAGTCCACAGTGGAAGAAGGGAATGAATAGAGAAGGGGAGTGGCAAGTTGCAATAGACTGAATGTTCATGCACCCTCCAAATTCATATGTTGAAATACTAACTCA
Source organism: Cacajao melanocephalus (assembly GCA_963573385.1). Lineage (NCBI taxonomy): Eukaryota > Metazoa > Chordata > Mammalia > Primates > Pitheciidae > Cacajao > Cacajao melanocephalus. Next base: position 29,626 of record CAUYLG010045062.1, on the reverse strand, counting down.
GTGTGATGGTATTGGGAGGTGATGTCTTTTGGAGAAATTAAGTCATAAAGATAGAGCCCTCATGAATGGGATTAGTGTCTTCAAAGAAGAGACCCCAGAGAGATCCCTTGCTCTCTTTCTACCACTTGAGGATAAAAAGAGGAGATGACAGTCTTCAACTTGAAAGAGGTCCCTCCCCAGAACCCGACCACACAAGCACTGTGATCTCAGACTTCTGGCCTCAGAACACCGAGAAATACATTTCTGTTGTTTGCAAGCTCCCCATCTATGGTATTTCTTATAACTAAGGCAGAAGTCTAGCCAGAAGAAGAAGAAAGTCAGGGGCAAAGAATGAAAAGGAGCAAAAAAGCAGGCAAGTAAGAAGTAAGGAATCAGAACTGAGATCACAATGAGAGCAACATGGAGCCAGGACGTTGAAAATCAGTCATTTGGCACTGATCCCAGAGAGGGCAAAAGTCGACAATCTTATTATTTCAGTGTCTGGGTAGGTTTTCTAATTAATGCTAGAAATCGTACAGGTGTGATTATGATCCTGATTGCAGTGAACACTTGCCCAGCTCTGAAACAGGACTTTTGCCTAAGTGTAAATAGCTTCTGTTTAATACATTTCATTCTTTAAATACATTTTAAAATCCAACTGAAAGAAAAATACCATTTAGCTATCATTGAGCTAGTAAATAATGTATGGTATCTCATCTTTTCCAAGCTTCTTTGCCAGTGTCAGAGAGGATTCATGGTTTTTGAAAAATCATCTAACACTCTAGTACCGAAGCTAATCTGAGGTGCCCGGAGGCAGAATGTGTCCAAACAGTCCACAAAAGACCTTGTATAAAATTTAATGCATCTTGAGGATGAACCGTCTTCTCTGGTCTCTGGTTGAAATTCTACACTCTCCAAGAGCAATAATCTCCTTCCTTCCTTGGCTGTTTCAATCTTCATATACTTTTGGGTAGAAATATTTCCCTTGGAATTTTCCAGGACTTTCATAGTCTTCCTGAATGTTTCCTAGGGTGATTGTTGGGAGTTAAGATGCTTAGAAGGCCAAGAGGATTTGACTTATTTAATCAGTATACCCAAACCCAACAGAATTCAGCTGGCTCTTGGAATTTTGGCCAGGTCAACTACTCCCCTACTGTAACAAGGCACCAAATTCCAGATGACTCCTCACCAGGATCCCTTTTTTGTTGTTGAATATGAAATGGAGATTTTCCTCCTGCTGCTAAAAGCAAACCAAGCTCCTTTCCACCCAAATATCATGTTGCAAACTCCTGTGAAATTTGCCCTCTGTCATATCCCTGTCTTTTCTTGGCCTCACTAATTTCCAGGTTCTGAACTCCCATGGAATATCTGTGTTTCTCATTAATTTCCACAGATGTATTTCCCTTTCCTCTAAGTGGAATCTTGGCATCTTGAGGCTGGTCTAGATTTCTAGCCTACAGTTCTTTTGTAAGTTTCTGCAGTCTTCGTGTTGGAGGACATTCTCTTTCACCTCATTTCATCACTCTCAGGTATTGAACTTGGTCCAGTGAGGCAGGGTGAAGTTGAGCTCCATCCGCAGCAAATGTTGTCCCTTACTCACTGGCTTGGCTTCCTACCGTTCAGCACATCTTGAGTCATTTGTTGATGGACCAGCCTTTCCCCTGAAAGGTTACATCAGTGGTAATCCTTGAAGTACTCATGCTAATGGGCTCTGTTTTTGAATTCTGGCATACCAGAAACAGCATATTCATTGAGCACACTCAGCTTAGACCTTTCATTCAGGTACCATAGGGTACAACATTCTGCCAACGAGAGTTGAAAAGCAGACATTACATTCCTTTCACAGCTTCAACCTGAAAGAGATTTTTCATCCCCTCACAAAACCCGTGAAATATCCCACTCTGTGGGTCTACTATAACCCCTCTTAGGACAAATTGGCTTAACAGAATTTCCTAAGTGGTCCCATGAGCCATTTCAGGATTGCATGCAAAAAGATTTCCAAGTCAAAGAAGATGGGGATATATTTCATACTATGTGTCCCTCTTGGAGGACATACAAATAGTTACTAAAATTCCTAAGAAGATAAGAAATATAGAAAACGTTTTACTTTGTTCAAGCCAAAGTTTTCTAAACATATTTATACTGACTCATTCAAGCTTGATACCTATCATAAATACACAGAACAGAGATGAATAATGAATGAGTCTCTAGGCTTTCCTTGTCTGCCTGCTCACGGATGAGGATTTTTGAGTTTCTCACTCAAGTTTCTTTCACTTCTCCTATCTCTACAGTTGCCTTATGTGTTCTTTTATGCATGTGGAGTGGAAAAATAGAAGTATCTTACAAGAAGCTCAAAAGATTGAGCTTCATGGAAAATTATATATTTTTAAGATGGCTGGACCAATAAATGCCATCTGACATATTCTTCATCCTCTGTGACCTGCAATGAGAGATGGGATCTATGTTTCCTTCCTAAAATCTGGACAGCCTCTTTCGTGACTGTGACGAATTGAGTATAATTGAGGTATTGTTATGTGTTTTCCGAAGCTAGATCGTAGGAAGCAACGCAGCACTCAGTTGGCCCTCATTCTGTCAGGATTCTTACAACCTCCATGTTGTGAGGAAGCCCAGGCCACGTGGAAAGGTTATGTGTAATTTTCTGGCCAAAAGCATTAGGGAGATCTCAGCTAATAGCTAGTACCAACTGCCAGACAGGTAATGAGAAAGACTTTAGAATTTTCCAGGACCCCTCACTGCACTTTTCTAGTTAATGCTGAGTGGAACATAGATGATCTATTTCCAGGAGTCCTCCCAATTATAAAATCATAAACAAAACAAATGTTGTCATTGTTTTAAGCCACTAAGGTTTTGGGTAATTTGTTATGCAGCCATAGTAACTGGAACAGGTTGGGAAAGTCTTGGAGTGGAGAAAGAGATGGGTCAACATGATTTAGCATTTTGATGATGGCAATTACCAATCAATAACAAATGACTGCTAACAAGAGAACAATTCTTTCTAAAGCTTACGGTGCCCACAGATAATTACCTAGAATAGTGGTTTTCTTTTTGCTTATCAAGAAAAACCATTTAAACAATTTATAATATTTCTTCTTGGCACACTGTTTATTCATTAGTTTCATTAATTCCAGACGGGCTGTGGGCTGAACAGCCAAGATTTCCTTTGGCTAGCTCCCTTTCCTCTTCAGAATTAGCTCAACTATCATCTTTAGAAAGAAGCTCTCTCTCTCTCCTGCACAAGTATTTTGCATCTATACCTGTCATAGCATTCAGCATTATAAGAATTATTTAAACTGACTTGATTAGTTGTTTATTGGTTGTCTCTTCCCACTAAAATTGATTTTTTAAAATCTTGTGTTATGCACCACTGTATTTTCAAGGCAGTGACTGAGTTGAGTAGGTATTCATTGAATGAATGGACAATAATAAAGGGAAATCTCAAGGAAGGTCTCAGTCCTGGTAGGTGGAATATTGGCTTCTGGAGCTGGCTAGTAGCTATGGAGGTATAGAGCAAGGCCTCTGTACTCTGTACCTGATCCACAGTCCAGGCGGTAGACAAATGACCCTACCTGTACCAGCTCTCCACAATTCAAGCTGCTGAGGATCTCACGGGGCCTGAGGTTCAATTTTAGCAAATCCTTATATGACTTCAACTGATTTTTCACTACAGAAGTTGCATTCAATCATTTTAAGATCTAGGTTATTGTTTCATCTGATAAAAAAATCTGCTTTTTTTTTTTTTAGTCCTGGCAGACACACCTTTGTTCTCAGTCTAGTCTGTCTGTTCCAGACAGTGCCCAAACAGACAGGCTGGGGTGAGTATGATTAGACTCTGTTCATGGTGCTTTGTAACTCCTTTTGCAAAGAAAGTCTTAGAGGCACAACAATTATATAACTTATTATCCAAACTAGGACACGTTTGAGAGGAAAATGGGGTTCTGTTAACAACTACATTCAGAAAAACAGCATAAATCAGGATTGCCCCAGGAAAACCAGGACATTTGATCATTCTCTATTTTCTAAACCTTGGGTAATGCCAAGGAATCTAAAAAGATATATACCCCTTAATTAATTTTGTAGCATTGGTAATATGAAAAGCCACCAATGTTTTGGTGTCTAACATGCATTTCATGAATAACAAGGTTTTGATAATATTATCATTTTAGCTGTTTTCTTTATTTTCACAATGTCTTTTTGATACAATGGACAATAATCAGGCCCTGAGCAGGAAATAGAATTTCCCAGGAAAGAGTTTAACTGAAAATAAAATTCATAATGGGGCTATGCACAGAGAAGAGGGTAGACTTTTTCCCCACATATATACATATGGTTCAGTGATATATTTAATTAATGAACTTCATTTATAAAGTAGTTCTAGGTCTACAGAGAAGTTAAGCTGACAGTACAGAGTTCCCATATGCCTCCCATGCCTTTCACAGTTGCCCCTGTTATTAATATCTTGCATTGGTGTGGTATCTTTCTTACGACTGATGAGCTAGTATCAACACATTATTATTAACAAATGTTCATGGTTTCTACTAGGACTCAGTCTTTGCATCGTACATTCTATGGGTCTGGAAGGATGCACAGTGCCTTGTATCCACCATTGCAGCATCATACAGAATAGTTTGCTGCCCTAAGATTCCTCTGTGCTCCACCTATTCTGCCTTTCCTTTCTCCCCACGTCTGTGGCAACCACTCATCTTTTTCACGTCTCTGTAGTTTGGTCTTTCAACTATGTCCTGTAGTTGGAATCACTGTGTATGTAGCCTTTTTGGACTGGCTTCTTTCACTTATCGCTGTGCATTTAAGGTCCTTTCATGTCTTCTCATGGCTTGACAGCTCATTTATTTTTATCTCTGACTAACATCCCATTGTATGAATGACCACAGCTTGTTTATCCATTCATCTACTGAAGGACATTTTGGTTGCTTCCAGTTTGGGGTAAGTATCTGTGTGGAGTTTTTGTGCAGATATAAGATTTTATCTCATTTGAGTTAATATCAAGGAGAACAATTGCTAGATTATATAGTAAAATGATGTTTAGCTTTGTAAGAAATTGCCACACTGACTTCCAAAGTGGCTGTACCATTTTGCATCTCCACCAGCAATGAATGAGGGTCCTTTTTGCTCTATGAGATGTTGATAGTTTTAATCGAACTGATAAAAGATGTTGAGGAACTCTTAGTCCAGCAATAGCTAGAAACTTTTACCAATCGACCTGAAAGACGAAAAAATAAAAATAGGGTTGACAGAGCCAGAAAAAACTGAAACCACAAAGAAGTTTCCACCAAACAGGAGCTGTAATCATAAAGGCCAGTAGCCACTACCAGGAAAGAGGTGCCAAGGCTAGGTAAGGGCAGGGGAATACGTATTCTGAGTCCTTTCCACTCTTGCTCTCTGTTCCCCTGCCAGCACCTCCCATTAGCTCAGCCAGGTAGAAACTAAGGAACAACAGAATCCACATGATGTCATCAGTAAGAGTCAAATCCTAGGGACACAGAACAGGGCAGAGAAGGATGGCTGATGGATCTGAGAGGTGAGGTGGAGGTGAGGAGAGAATAGCTCTCTCAAACATTACAAAATTATGATCAAGACAATGTAATAAGCAACAGTGCATGCAATTTTAAGAGCATTTTTTGAAGAGTTTTTAAATGATACATTACTATTTTTCAGTAGAATGTGTTATTGAGTCATTCTGTAATATTTAGAAACATAGAATGTAGACCTGCAAATGCCAGCAGAGTGGAGGAGCAGTACGTCTCCCCAGGACTACCTGTCTTTCCTCCTTGCCCTAACCACTCCAGGTGGGTGTCCATTTAACTTCCAAAGAACTTTAAGGATGAGGAATACTTATCCTCATCTACCAGTTACAATGCTTAATAATACTGCTTTTGCATGATTATTTCCAGGGGAATCTTCACTGAAACTCAATGTCTGTTCTCTGAATCCAAACAAAGGTTTTATGATAGGTGCCACTGTTATTTATTTCTTGTCAGTTTCTCGTCTTAAAATTTTATGTCCAATCAAATAAAGAATTTTATTTTGAATGTGAAAAACAAAAATAACATTTATTGTCTTTGTTTTTTGATGTTTAACACACAAAGTCCTCCAGGTCACAGGGCCAGGCAGGAAGTAGGGGTTCACCTCTTGTCCTTTTTCAGGATTTTTCATCCTCAGCACTACTGATGTTTTGAGCTAGGTAATTCTCTGTTGTCAAGAGCTGACTTGTGCATTTGGAGTATGTTTTGCAGTGTCCCTGGGCTCTACCCACTAGATGCCGGCATTCTCCTATGAAACTATGACAATCAAAAATGTCCCCAGACATTGTCACATGTCCTCCAAAGGCAAAATCTCTGGCCTGCTCTCACCCACTGTTAAGAACTACTACCCTAGTCTAAGGGAGGCACTAGCTTCTGTCTGTGCCATCATCATAGTAACTCAACAGTAACTTCCGTTACTTGACATAGACATGGTCCTGATTTTTGTAACCAAAAGATTTACAGACTGGATCTAAACTTATTGTTACAAAATGGCATCTTCCAGAAAATTCTGTGGGGAGACGTCTTTTCTGATGTAAACCAGATTTCCTACTTCTCTTAACCTTTTGCTTATACTCACAGGATTTTTGGCTTTATTCTAGCTCAATTTAGAAGATCTCAGTATCCTTTCCGGCCAGATTGGGTGGGTCATTGATGATGATACATAGGACTGTGGTAGAATTTCAAATGGCAGTTGGAATAGAAGATTTGGGAGCTATGGGATTTCTATGCTGCATATAATTAGCAAAAACAAAGATAAAAAAAAATGTGGAAGTACCAACTTGTACTTTCTCCAAATCACAAGTTATCAAAATGCTAGCCCTGTATAATTTACCATATTTATCCAACGGCCATTGTTTATTTAGTGTTCTTGTTTACATCTAAAATGTAGCAGCTTCTCTCTTTTCAGTCTTTTATCTTCCTTCATGTGTTTGAGAGAAAACAAATCTTCAAACTACCCAACTCATTTTACATTAGAGACAGTTCTATTTATTTATTTATTTATTTATTTATTTCCTGCCTCATTCCAAAAAAGGTTTTGAGGAGGATGAAGAAACTGAATGGCATGGGTCAGTGAGAAAGAAACTGAAAATGACATTCCTCAATTTAACACTATTTTCTGAAACAATGTCAAGCCCTTACAAGGATGGGAAAGTAACAAAGTCACATACCGTGAAAGTCAAGGATTCTCTCTTAGGGAATAAGTGTCCTCTAGCTACTGTCCTCCCAGTACATTTGTGAGCTTAGCAGTTTGGAATGTCAACAAGAAGGGTGATTAGGGGCAGAGGCCTGCAAGTGGCTTCATGGCCCACTCGTTGATCAATGGAAGGAAGCTGTTTAGAGAGTGTGCAGACTAACTACTTTAAATTATCATGAAAGAGATATTTATCTTCCCCAGTCACGAGATGAATTACAACCAAGAATCCTGGGCAAGCAGATCTTCTGAAAACAATACCCTACAGTGAAGGGGCTGACAATCTGTTCAATAAATGGCGAGACCTTGAATTGATTATCTTTTAACTCCTCTCACTAATCACTCTTCCAAATGTTCAGTCCAAATGTCCAGTCCAGGGAGATTGAATTGATCACTTTATTTACAATAGTCTTCAAGACCAAATCTGGGCTTGAATTTTTCTGTGTTGACTCAGAATTTAGAAGGAAAGAGAGACAGACAGAGAGAGAGAGAAAAGAAGGGAGGGAGGGAGGAAAGGAAAGGAAAGGAAAGGAAAGGAAAGGAAAGGAAAGGAAAGGAAAAGAAAGGAAAGGAAAGGAAAGGAAAGGAAAGGAAAGGAAAGGAAAGGAAAGGAAAGGAAAGGAAAGGAAAGGTTATGTAATGGATCTAATTGGGGTTACTTAGTCTGGCATAGTCTTTAAAAAGAGTAAGCAGAATGTTGGGACCCAGCTTCTTTTTTTCTTTTTCTTTTTTTTGAGACAATCTTGCTCTGTTGCCCAGGCTGGAGTGCTGTGATGCAATCTTGGCTCACTGCAACCTCCACCTCCTGGGTTCAAGCAATTCTCCTGCCTCAGCCTCCCGAGTTGCTGGGATTACAGGCACCTGCCACCACGTCCAGCTAATTTTTGTATTTTTAGTAGAGATGGGGTTTCACCATGTTGGTCAGGCTGGTCTCGAACTCCTGACCTCCTGATCCACCCGCCTCAGCCTCCGAAAGTGCTGGGATTACAGGCATGAACCACTGCACCCGGCTGGGACCCAGTTTTTGAGTGGAAGTTCAGTCCTCAGGGAATGTTTTGAGCTCACCAGAGCACACATGTCATTGGAAACCATTGCTGCAGTTGCACAGGACACCCTTAGTTACTAGTTGCTTTGGAAAGGTCTAAAGGAGCAGACTTGTAAATCACAGGTACCCTCTCTGCAGAGTCAGCAGAGAACAGAGGCCTTGGAGCAGCCTGTGTTGCTGTGACTCAGTCACTTTGGCTGGAAACAGGGTTGGAAGTAAAAGCAAGACCCTGAGAGACTAAAGACATGGAGAATGAAGAGATCGGTTTGGTTAGTCTAGAGCAGTAACAGAAATACAAATGTGCCATAGAAATGCACTGCAAGCCATATATGGAATTTCAAGTTTTCTAGTAGCCACATTAAAAAAGTAAAAAATAAAAATAAAATTGAAAAAATGAATTCTAACAATATATTTTATTTAACCTAATATATCCAAAATAGTTCCCACTTCAACATGTAATCAATATGAAATAATAAGATAATTTACATGTTTAATACGAACTCTTGGAAATCTGATACATATTTGACACCACATGTAACTCACAACACATGTAGCTATTGACTACCATACTAGACAGTGCAAGTCTGAAGATATGATGTACACGTTTCAATCTCTTAGTAGCCTAGGGCTTCAGGATGTGCCACAGCATATCGGTGAAGTGACTCTATCAACATGACTTGAAGTACAGCTGCACATAGCAACAGTAAGAGAGCTGAATCCAGCCCCTGGGGCCAGTTAGCTGGGTTACCTTGGGAAAGTCTCTTGAGTTACTCTTCTCATTTGTCAACTGAGGCAGCTATGCTAGTTGATCTCCAAAGTGCACTTAAACTTTAAAATGTCTAAGGGACCTGGGTTGTGAAAGACACTTGTGGTTTTTAAAATATGTCACATTTGTTTTTGATACTTGGCTCCACAAGAGGTGGAGCCTAATTCCCTACCCCTTTGGTATGGATTGGATTTAGTGACATGCTTCTAATAAATAGAATATGGCATAAGTTATAAATTGCAATATAAAAGATTTTGACTTTTGCTTGCATTCTCTCGCTCTCTCTCTGTCTCTCTATCTCTCTACTCCCTGGAGCAAGGCATCTGTTATGTTATGAGAACTTTTAGGGAGTTTATGTAGAGGCCCACATGGTAAGGAACTGAGGCCTGATAGCATCCTTTTGAGTGAGCCTGGAAATGGATCATCTCTAGTTGAGCCTGAAATAGACCGCACCAAGCCAACTGCTTGACTGCAACCTCATGAAAGACCCATAGCCAGAACCCCCCAGCTAAGCTACTCATAAATTTCTGACCTGCATAAACTGTGAGATAATAAATGTTTGTTGTTGTAAGCTGCTAAATTTGGAGACATTTGTTACATAGCAACAGCTGACTGATACACTCCTGCAGTGTAAAAAACAAGCTGAATAAACTAAGAAACTGATTGGCTGCAAGCAGGATAGCACAAAGCCATCTTTTCCATTATGCATGGGTACTTCCAGGAAGTAGCAGTGACAAACAGGCCCACTATGTGTAAAAAGTAACATTAACTGAGGATTTTGGCTCAGTTAACTGCTCCAGGCACTTTGTATAGCTTAATGCCTTTAATCCTTTTGATGACTCATGAGGTGGACAGTACTCACACCTCCATTTCACAGATAAGAAAACATTAGCATGGAGAGGTTAAGAATTTTCCCAAGATTATACGAGCCATAAAAGACAAAACTATGATGTGAACACTGATTGTCTTTACTTCTATGCTACAGTGCCTTTTTTAGGAAATTAGGTGGGTGTTCTCTCCAAGGCCTAGATCACAGAATAAATTCATGAACATAGTGAAAAGTCCTGAAATAATAACTTCTCCTGGGAAAAATGTGTGGGTCCCAAGACTTCACTCTCTATAGTCTGGTCATTTGCATGTAGGGATCCTGGCAGCAGTCGGTCACATTTTTCAGTTGTTCTGAGATGGGAAGATGGTTTAGGGCATTGGTCCAATTTTTCTTAAAAGTAAGACTTTCCAATATTGTAAATGATGATACAGAAATTAACTGAGGAAAGCTGATGTCTGAATTTAGAGGACTTGTTATTTTGGGGAATCCATTTTTCAGGCAGTAACAAGAAGAAGCTGAGATGTTTTAAGGGCATGGCATGCAAGGACAGTGAGCAGAGCTGCCCTTTTAACTAGAAATTTTAAGAAATGGTATTAAACCACAACAGATGACCCTGAAGTTCAAGGTTAGCAAGGATTTCCTGTCAGGGAAGACTGTGAAACTCGAGCCTGTGGAGTTTCCTTCCCTGGAATTTCCCCTCTAAGGTTTTTAGACTCTAATAGTGAAAAGGGGGAGGAGTGACCTCTAGTAGAGAGGTTAGAAGCATGATTTTGGGGTCAGAGCTCATTTGGAGCCCTTTAACTTTGTCATGTACAAGCTTCATAAACTCAGTTAGATGACCACCACGCCTACATTCCAAATTCTTCAAGTGTAAAATAAAGACTTGTAGCATATCTGTATTTTATGGATACTGTAATAATTGATACCACAAACTGACCGGAGTGGATTTGATCATTCACAATTACTAGTTCCCTTTTTACGGACATTGGTAGCTTTCAACAACTAGAGGTAAGCAAGGTCTCTTCTCCCTAACCTTCCCATCAGGTAATATGCAGCAATAAAAGTAATTGCCAGAGATAAATTTCTCCAAATACAAATATTTATTTGCAAGCAGGTACCAAGTGCTGGGAATTCCTTACTTAATTCTCTGTCTAGCTAGATGCTTCCACAGAGCCTTGCCTAGGAGATACACTTGAGACAGATTAAAAATGTATATTTCCATACCAAAATTTCACCCAATTCAGGTAACAATGACCTGCTATAAACAAAGTTGGGATTATTTCATATTCCTAAACTAAAGATGCTATTCAGAAGTTTGCAGACTCCTGGGGTCACCCACCCTGTTCACACAAGGGAGCAGCCCTGGGTAATATTATTCCACAATCTACGTGACTTTAACAACACTAGCTTCATGAATGCAACGCTCACTCTGCACATCATTATGCAAATATACCAGGCTTCTGTTATTCACCAGATACAGTGAGAGCCAGGGCTTATGGTAGGGCTTTTAAAGTACAGTGTATGCTAGTAAAAGAGATCTCAAAATTGTATTCTTTGCTGGTTTTCATTGTATAAATATTTCCATTATGCTTACTTCAAACTATTATATTAACATGCCATCTCTCTATATAGAGTTAGAAAGAGTTGTGCACAAGCACCTCTCACAAGCCAGTTCAATCTGGCTCTGCATTACTATGAAGTGTGGTCTTCTGATTTCAGTTTTCCAAATGCTAACTACCTAGTCCCTAAGAAACATCCTCTGTCAATAGATTTGTGTTAATTATATTTTGTTGCATTAAAAATTATCCCTATCCTGGCAGCTTATAACAACACACATTCATTGGCCCAGTGTCTGTGCTTCGGAAATCTTAGCATGACTTAACCAGGTCCTCTGCCTCAGGGTCTCTTTGAAGACGATGATCAAGGAGGTGGTCTTTTCTGTGGCCTCATTGGAAAGCTTGACTGGGGAGGGATCTACTTCCAAGCTCAGGCTTAAGGGTGTGGACCTCAGTTCCTGCTGGAAATTAGCAGGAAGCCACCCACCCTTCCTTGCCATGCAGGCCTCTCTGAATTCATCATCACAGCAAGCATTCAGGAAAAGCCAGAGAGGAACAGGCCAGCAATGAAGAGAAGGATGGAAGTCACAGTGTTTTATAATCTAATCTCAAAAGTGACATCCTATCACTTTTGTCACATTCTGTTATTTTGGAAACAAGTCACTAGGGTCAGCCCACATGGAGAGGGAGGTGATTACACAGGGTGTGAATATTAGAAGGTGGAAATCATTAAGAGCTATTTTAAAAGCGGCATACAATGAGCTCTAGAGTACAGATAAAAATGAATCCCAAGTATATATCACACTGTCTGTGCTGAAGATATTTCAAATATGATTACAAACAATGTTAACTAAGGCAATGTAAGTTGAATAATAAGTCCAGAAAATGTTCAATAACTCCTCCTCCTAAGAAGCAGTACTAGGCAAGTCATAAGACATAAAGCTGGGTAAAATATGGCCCCTTGGCCTAATCGAATGAGCTATGTCTTACTTTATTTTCTCTTGTCAAATTGTGATGTTCCAGAGATGCCCAAACTGATGGAAAAATTAACAACAAAGGGCTGGGAAAATTCAGGAAACAAAACCTTACTCCTTAAGAAGGAGCTCTTTTCATAGCATATTGAAGCTATATGAGGTGGCCCAGGAAAATCCCCAGAGCATAACCAGGCATTAACAGACTAGAACAGCGGTTCTCAAAATGTGGGCCCCAAACCAGCAGCTTAGAGACACCTGAGTACTTGCTAGAAATGCAAATACTCAGGGCCTACCTCAGACCTTCAGAATCAGTAATCTGGGGGGTGGAGCTCAGCGCTTTGTGTTTTGTCAAGTTCTCCAAGTGATTCTGATAATTCTTCTCATTTGAAAATACCTACACTCTAGTCAGAGTTTTGACATAGACTGTACTCAGTCTACGTCAGAGCTAAAAGGTATCTTAGGGATAGATAATATGTTCAAATCCCTCTCTATTCAGTAATGAGGAAACTGAGGTGCCAAAAGGTGACATGACTGGTTAATTTCACCAGATAATGAGCAGTTGTCTCCCGAAAGCACGAGCATTTTGAGTCCTGAGATTTCAAGCAGCCCAGCAGGCTGGGCTCCCTATGTCAACCCTGAGCTCCTGCCTAAACCCATTCCTTGGCTCCGAGTGTATCAGTGCCTCTGTCCAGTCATGCACGGCACGTCCTGCCAGGTTTGCAGGTGTGGTCCATGTACTCAGAGGAGTGCCACTGGAAGAGTTAAACAATTACCAACCCTTGCCGGCCTTCCTGCTCTTTAACGCCACATACCTGCCCCATTACCTGCAAAGGTGAGCTCAGACAGAGGCTGTGATCACACCTCCCTGGCCACCTGCCAATGCTGAGGGGGATGGGATTGGGCTGCCATGGTTGCCACCTTATTTATGCAATTAACATTTAGGCAATAAACCTAAACCTTCCCAATATTACGCACTCTGGAACACAAGATTACGAAGGTTACAGAATTCCCGGCTCAGGTATAGCTTTCCTTTAAAAAATTATTTTTTAAATATTTTCAGAGATGAGGGCTCGCTGTGTAGCCCAGGCTGGTCTTGAACTCCTGGCCTCAAGCAATCTTAACCATCTTGGCCTCTCAAGGTGTTGAGATCATCAGTGTGAGCCTCTGTTCCGAGCCTAGGTATAACTTTCTGAATTATCCTATGGAATGAACAGATCTCGCAAAAATACATTATCTGAGTTGGTGAACAGGTAGAAAATAAAACAAAAAGAACTCAGTGTTTATTCGAGCAAAAGACTCCTCATTAAGTCAGAAGACAGATAGCCATTCTTAGCCCTATCCTGTATCCCTAGGAACTGGAGAAAGGAAGATGAGAGGGAGGGCCTCCAGAATTTGTTTCAAGGTCGCTATTTCCATGAACGGTACTACGAAGTACATGTCCTTATCTGGGCTATCAGGCATACTTTAGGTTATTTTTAAATCACATGTCCATTTCCAAACCTCTTTAGAAAAACTTGATCATGAGGGATGAAGAGTGGTAGATGATAGATTATTCTGAGTTTACAGCTACATGGCTTTTACAAGTAAATGAAGAATTTAAGTGGTAAGAATGATTTCTAAATATATAAGTACCAATTGCCATCCATGTAGAAGCCTATTTAGAACAGTGCTTCACCATAGGAAGCAGTAGGGAGCTCGTGTTTCTGAACCTTCTCAAAAACATATTAAAAATGCAAATGTCCCTCTTCTGGATATAGGTAAACTTCTTGGGGCTGGGAATGGGGGTATTGGTCCATTTTCCAGGTTATTCTAACAAACTGTTGCCTTCTAGTCTCAGTACCTCTCCCCACTCTCATCCAACACCCCTCAACTCCAGCAAGGGTACAAAAAGTATGAATATGTAATTCATAGAGATTCCAAAATTCCACACTATAAGGCTGTGTTTCCCAAAAAGAGGAGCCAAATCTGCATCATCTCTGAATTTTTATACCCTATAACAGAGGTAAAAAACTGGTGTACCCCTCTGTTACGCTAGCCTACACACATGCATTATGCTGTACACACTGTGTTTAACTCATTTTTAAAATAAGCGTTTTTGTTGTTGTTTGTTCGTGTTTTGAGACGGAATCTTGCTGCTCTGTCTCTTAGGCTGGAGTGTAGTGGCACAATCGGGGCTCACTGCAACCTCTGCCTCCTGGGTTCAAGCAATTCCCCTGCCTCAGCCTCCCGAGTAGCTGGGATTACAGGTGCACACCATCATGTCTGACTAACTTTTGTATTTTTAGTAGAGACGGGGTTTCACCATGTTCACCAGGCTGGTCGCAAACATCTGACCTCAGGTGATCTGCCTGCCTTGGCCTCACAGAGTTCTGGGATTATGGGCTGAAATAAAGTTTTGAATTAGTTGCTACAGCAGATTCTATTTTTCAAAGATGCCTGCAATAATATCTCTCCCTCTCATGCTCTTCTAGAATGTAAACTTGTCACTTCTCCATCAAGAGATAGAAACTATCTTTCCTCTCCTTGAATCTGGTTGGGCTTATAACAGTTTTGAACAATATAGTCAAACATATTCTGACATTGTATGACTTCTAAGACTGGATCATAAAAGGCCATGCAGCTCCCTCCTTGTTTGCAGGAATGCTTGTGCTTGATGCTCTAAGCCATAATGGAATGAGCCCCATGACCATGAGGCCGACATGATGTCAAGCCACATGGGGAAGCCACATTAAGTTGTTCCAATTAATAGTCCTGATCATTGAGTATTCCCAGCTCAAGCACCAGACATATAAGTGAGCCTCTAGGTGAC
Organism: Cacajao melanocephalus; assembly: GCA_963573385.1. Lineage (NCBI taxonomy): Eukaryota > Metazoa > Chordata > Mammalia > Primates > Pitheciidae > Cacajao > Cacajao melanocephalus. The sequence goes on along the minus strand of CAUYLG010045062.1, from coordinate 14,414 downwards.
CCTAGCCTCCAGATGCTCAGTCATTACCCTCACTTCCCAGCTGAGGCTTCAGACATGGTGGAGAGAAAAAAAAGGGCAGCTCTACTTCGCCTGTGAATTCCAACCAAAATAATCCATGGGAAAAATAAAATGGTCGTTTTAAAGCAGATACATTTTTGGTAAATTTGTTTTGCAGATATAGTACTGGAATAGTTTCCAACATTTATTCATAAAGAGATTTCTACAAAATGTCAAATTTTCTTGAAAAGTTGGAGAATATGGAAGATAGATTTCATGTGTACACAAAGGAAGGCCCTAGGTAGCCATGCCCGACACTGTGAACCAGAGTTTGACAACATAAACTCTTACATTCAGCCTTTTGTTTTTCTTATGCAGCCAAACTGTTTCCTTCAAATTGGAAAAGTAGAAGACCGAGAGAACCCTGAATCTTTTATATTAGCACCATCTTGCCTGGCTCCTCTATGTGTTTGAGTTTTCAACCCCTGCCCTAGAATATAGCAACCACGTAATAAATATTTGTTGAATTTCAAAATCAATCTATCCTTCTTCTTGCTGATTTATATTATCTCTAGATTCTGCTGATAAAAATTTCTTTTCCCATAGGTTTAAAAGCACTTACATCTTTTCCCTTGCTTTTTTCCTTCCTTCCTTCTTTCTTCCTTTACTCCCTGCTTTCTTTCCTTCCCTTCCTTTCTTCCTCCCTTTTTTCTTTCTTCCTTTTTTCCATCCTTCTTTCCTTCCTCCTTTTCTTCCTTCTTTCCTTCTTTCTTTTTCTTCCTCCCTTTTTTCTTCCTTTCTTTCCTTTCCTTTTATCTTTCTTTCCTCCCTTTTTTCCTGCTTTCCTTCATTAGTTTCTTTCTTCCTTATTTTCCTTGTATCTTCCTTTCTGCTTTTCTCCCACCTCTCCTTTTTTCCCTTTCTTTCTTCCTTCCACACTTCCACATTCTTGTAGCTGCCATCCCTGTCTGTATATCACACCACTACATACAAGCTATCCATTCATCTCCTGCTCAGAATATAGGATAGTAAGATAATATCTTCCAAGATGGAAAAGGCTTGCCTCTGAACAGAAGCACCATTTTGTTTAAGGAGAACCTTCCTCAGAAGCATTTAGGGAGTTCTTTAAAAAACCAGGGCCTCTCCCCAGACACATCAACTCAAATTGAGGGGTATAGAAATATGGATTTTATCAAATGCTTCAGGTGATTTTGGGGTACATTGTGTTTTAAAATGAATCTAGCCTTCTTTAAATAGTGAAGCATGAAAGATGGGTTCTTCCATCAAACCCTGAGATTGCAAAACCAGACCTGATGTGACCCGGATCATGGGTGCAGGGGTACTGCATGAAGGTCAGAGAGCATGCAGGAGGTTGTGATGCAAAGGAGATAAGACAAAGAGAAGTTGGGGCCAGGACTTCTCACAGCACAGAGACTTAGGAGACCAGCTGAGCAAAGCTCCTTATCATGTGGTCTGTGAACCTGAACAGGAGAGAAAATTCTGCCTTGTTTGTCCTAACCTTCGACTGAAATGTTTCACTTCCTTTAAATATGTACACAGGCTACAAATCACAGAAGCATTAGGAGGCCACATGATGTTGCCCCTAAAAGAAATCAAATATTTGTATCCTAGGGATGTCCTCTAGTACTGTTTTCACTCATCACTTCTTCAAAATTATTATATTTTTAGCATCCCACTTCATATCATTCTATCTAATAGACTACTAGAGAAATACATCCATTACTTTAGTACCCAATTCCAAAAAATTTTTTTTGATATGTAGTTGGTTTCCCTTATAAACTCACATATTTTGTCTTATTGATTTGAAACTATTCTCAGGAAGGAATTCATAGGCTTCACCAGACTATCAAAGGTCCATCTGCCAGAAGCCCTGGCTTAAAGGGACAGGCAAGCTGTGATGCAAGCCAGCCTGGTTTTTACATCTCTACTGCATCTATCCCAGAAACTGAGACAGATAACAGAGGTGGGGAAGGCCCCCTAAGTGCATTCAGCAGCAAAGCTCTTCCTTCTAGGTGTCTATAAGCACAGCCTGCAGCTCATACACCAAGTCCACCAGCCTAGCCTGCTAAGAAGAATCCATGATTCTTGGGCCTTGACTGAGATATTCAAGGCCGAGGGATCATCTTCTTCAGGAGACTGAGCCCCCCATCCAGCCTCATGCCTGGGTGTCACCAGGCCCATGACCTGCCTCTAAAGTCACTTTGCAGTCATCTTTTTTTTTTTTGAGACAGAGTCTTGCTCTGTCACCCAGGCTGGAGTGCAGTGGCACAATCTCAGCTTGCTGCAACCTCCGCCTCCAGGGTTTAAGCGATTCTCCTTCTTCAGCCTCCCCACTAAGCTGGGATTACAGGTGCCCACCGCCACACCTGGCTATTTTTTTTTTTTTTTTTTTGTATTTTTAGTAGAGACAGGGTTTCACCATATTGGCCAGGCTGGTTTTGAACTCCTGACCTCCAGTGATCCGCCCACCTCGGCCTCCCAAAGTGCTAGGATGATAGGCGTGAGCCACCGTGTCATCTTTTTAGACAGCAATAGGAGTGCTGGAATGAGACAGTCATGCCGGCTGAAAAGCAAAGTAACACATTCCTTTACAGAGGGCCTGAGAAGAACAACTAACCTCTCATTAAAAACAGCAATGCTCTGTTACAGGCTGAAGGCTAGGCACTGTGCAAAGTCATTTATTCATCTTCACAGAAACGCTACAGAGTCAGAGGTTTTTTCAATGTCCATGTTAATCTCTGCTTTCTAGATGAAGAAAAGAAGGTTCTTCAGGATCAATCAACATGTAATATTAATATCTACAATTACCAATAAGTAATTATAGATTATAAGTATTAATAATGTAGATTATAATTTTGACACCAATACCATTTATTATATTAATTATAGGCAATTATCAGTTACCAATAATGTTCAAAGTAGCTAATAGTATTAACAATATAGCATCCTGTCCTGTACCAGATCACAGACTGTGCATTGAACTTTCATTTTCCTCACATCATGTTACACAATCCTCTAAGATGGGTTCCATTATTATTGCTATTTTCTAGATGAAGAAATCAGAAACTAAGTACTTGCCCAAGATCTCTAGCAAGGAGCTGGCTATTCCTTGGCAGATGGTATTTGAACCTAGTCTTCTCTGACAGAAAGCTCACGTGTTCTCCCATGTATCCAAGGCTTCTGGTCCTCACTGTATCACTTACGTTAACACCCCTTTAGCCCTATGTATTCTTGGCTAGTTGTTAGTACGGGACTAGTCATGGGACCTTCCAGGAACAGGGAGGAGCAGGCAGCTTCCATGTCTCAAAAGGGCAGAGCTATGGAGCCCTTTCCTTCAGGCCAGAATCATGCAGACCTTGCTCTACTATCCCCCATGTCTTCTGCAACTTGAGTCAGCAGCTGAGCAAAAGCCACAAAGACAGTCCCAGGAGGTGTGGTCTGACCAGGAATAAACACAGGCAGGGAACATTTGAACTAAAACGCACAGAAACTTGACAACCAGGACATGCCAGGACACGCCAGCTCATGGCTCATAAAAATTGCAACTTTTATTGTGAACATTTCACCTGATGAAAATAATAATAATACCTGGTGACACTTCTGGGGTTCTCTGGGATTGGGGGGTATAGCATTATGTAAGCTCTACTGTGGAGAAAGAGCTGTGAAACCAAAGGCAAAATGGACATTTCCTTGCTCTTGACGGGAGGACGTGCAGGGTAGGGTTCAGGGGAGGAATTTCCCTGGCTCATTCCATGACGCAAAGACCAAGGTTAGAAATGAACTGAACCACCTTGTAAAAAGCATTATATATAAAGTCATCTGTTTACCTCTGCTGCTGCTGTCACAAGCCCGTGTTCCTATCAAGGGTTTAAAGCAAACATTGTAAGCGGCTAAAAGAACAACATCGTTTCTGATTCTCTCCTAAGACCTAATTCACTTACAAAATGGGTTTATGAAGTTAAAGTTATGGGAGGGGAGGAGAAAGGGGAAAGACAAGAACCCTTTTATTTAGCATCTTATTCACAATGAAAATTGGCACAGGAGCCAACCACATACATTAACAGAGCTTGGGCAAGTTTAAAGCTTATGAATACATTTCTGTGGAAAAATGTGAATATGGAAAATCCCCTTTCTTATTTTACCTTTTCCAAAAAAGCAATGAATTCTGGGCTCAATGTGTATCCATAACCTCAGTTAGAAATGCCAAGTGGGACTGAGCTGGGGGAGCCCAGGTCTGAAGGGAGACGAGGGTCTGCTACTGGGAAACCAGAGGAGAGGCAGGAAGGAGGCTGTGAACTCGCCCTGAAGTCAGATTTCATCATAAATTGCAGAGGGGAAGCCCATCTAGAATAGACTGAGGTTCTCTGAATCTCTCTGGTGAAGTGGATGTGTGTTGGAGAAGACTCATTAAAACTAGAAGACAGGAAAAGAGATCTGTTTCCAATCTTGCTCAAGATACATCAATTAAAATGAGAGTTATAGGTAGGGCATTGCATACAGCAATAACCAGGAGTCCATTATCAAGATCTTGTCATTGAGTTTTATTCAGAGCGTTTTTCCTTGAGGAACCTTTAAGTATTCAGAGACACAAAGTAACTAACCCTCCTAAAAACTGCATTGAAAATAGAAGTTTCTGCCAATGTTCTTCTTGCTTTAGGAGTGTTATAAGTATTAGGAAATGCTTTGCTTGACAGTGTCTCTAGAGAAAAAGGGATCTGATGGTTTATTCACAGAGAGGGGAAAGGACTTTAGAGATAAACAGGCTAAAGAAGTTGTCAACATCTTCAGAGTACCATCCATAAGTATATCTGTCTTCCACCATCCATCCATCCATCCATCCATCCATCCATCCATCTATCCATCCATCCATCCATTTATCAATCCACCTGCCCTTCCACCCAACAAATATTTATTGAAGGCCCAAAAGGCACTTGCCTATGCTTATGCAAAGGGGTGTAGAAAGCCTGAGAAAACACTCACAATCCCTGAAACTCATCTTCACTGCTTAGCCTGAAGAGCTACAGAATTGTTGGTCCTGGTGAGAGATTCAGCATGTACAAAGGCTATAAAATAGGGAAGAGATCACTTATGAAACAAATGGAATTCTAAGTAAATATAGAAGCAACCACTTTGCTAGAAAAGATCAAATAAGAAAATCTAATGATCAGAAAGCAAACAGCCAACATATTTCTGGGAAGCACTTGGCAAGTGGTTATTGAACATCCACTATGGGGCAGGCTCTGGACTGGGCCCTGGGAAAATAGATGTTTCTTTTATACTGCCTCTACTCACAGCGCTCCTCAAGTCTAATGGGGAAGGTAGACAGGAAACGCCATATGCGCCTTGCCGTAAGCGCTGCAGGCTCTGTGAGAGCTGGTGCCAAAGCATATACTGGTCTGCAAGCTTGGATAGAAAATGGCATGTGCAAAGGCCCCAGGATGAGAACGAACTGGGCACTTCTGGGGACATGAAAGAAAGCCAGTGTGGCTGTAGGGGCAGGTTGTTGAAGGCCTTGTCAGCTCTGCTTGAGGGAGTGAAAAATCACTGATGGTTTCCCACAGGGAAAATACACTATTACATTAGCCTTCTGAAACTATGCTACTGGCTTCTGGGAGTAGAATGACTTCTGGTGGCAAATGGTAGAAGAAAGAAGATCACCGGATCAGTCATTCAGGCAAGATGGTGGTGGCACATGCGCTAGTACCTTTCAGGTGGAGATGAAGAGAATGAGAGGAGGTTAAGAGTTATACAGAGGAAAAAGCACTGCAGGAGAGAAGAAAATCAGAGCCCCTCCTTCGGAAGCAAATGAATGAGAAAGGAAGAAAATGCTTCCCTGCTCGATAGTGATGGAGGCGTCCTAGACATGCAGGGGTCAGGGTGGGATCTGGAGCTGACAGCAGCTTGTCCAAGCTCAAGCAGGTTTGAGCCAGGAGTTGGAATGGTTGTGGGGTGGACTGTTCTTGAGGCCAGCTGCCCACCCAACTTAGCTATGGGGAGAGAAGATCTGAATCTAGCCTGCTCTCAAAATGTCAGATACATCTCCATTCATTCTCATTTTTCCTGTAGTCTATTTTTTTTCTTGTGTTTTCCACACTGTGAAGTTTCTAGGCCTGTAATCCAAACATGAAAAAATAAAGTGGCAAGTTTTTGAAACTTGAAATTAGTTTTTAAAATCTATGCTTAGAATAAAATTCAGCAGTTCTAGAAATGGATGCTCACATATTAAAATGTTAAAATTATCTTCAACTTAATTTTTTTGAGATAGCATCCACTCTGTTGCTCAGGCTGGAGACCAGTGGCAGAATTGTAGCTTACTGCAGACTCAAACTCGTGGACTCAAGTGATTCTTCAGCCTCAGCCTCTGAAAGTACTGGGTCTATAGGCACATAGCACCATACCCAGCTAAGATGTTTATTTTTAGTAGATATGAGGTCTTGCGACGTTGTCCAGGCTGGTTTTGAACTCCTAGCCTCAAGCGATCCTCCCACCTCGGCCTCACAGAGTGATGGGATTATAGGCATGAGCCATCACACCTCACCCAACTTAATTTTTGAAAATGATGAAATAAGAGTTCTGGTGGCCTGGAATCATAATGTTGTTCTTTTTAGCCCAAACCACATATGCCTCACCTTTCTGGGGAGTGAAAGCTTTCCCTGCCACATAAGGATATGATTGACACTGCTCACATTTGTAATGTCACTCTGCTGGCAAGTTACCTGTCATACATTGACAGCAGTAAGTTAACAATTACCTTGAACTTTCTGCTAATGAGCCTTCATAAATTACTAATTAGAGTCCCTTAACTGACTAGAGAGTTGAATCTGGATAACACATCATATGAATTTATCACAACTTTAGTCAATTTATTGTATAAATTTGGCAACTGATTTTCTTCAAGTAATGCAATTACCATTTTGTCAACCTGTTATTCAAAAGATAACTATGGCCACCACTTCTATAACAGCAAAATAGACCAAGATTCTAAAAGTAAACAGCAACAATCTGTTTATATATCTGATAAAAATTTATAAATCCCCTAGTTTGCTTTTTTTTTTTTTAAGTTATGGAATGAAGGTAGGTATGTAGAGAATAGAAGGTGGCTCTTGTTATTTTTCAAAACCAGTTCATCTTTTTTAATGAGTCACATCCCTGTGTCTAGGCCAAGTTCTTCCATGTCCCCACTGGCCTCGGCTTTGGGAGCCCTGGGTGTGATTCATGGGTCATGATCCTGAAGACAGAGCCCTATATTTCTCCAAAAACAATTTAGGCCCCTCCATTTGTGGTGCAATGCTACAACTCCATATAAATCACTGGGAGCTTTTATGAGTTGACTAATATGTTAACACCCTGTGATCCAGAAATAGAGCTGCCTAAGCTTTTATTCTAGGTTGGGTCATATAAATTGTGTCTCTGGCAGTGGTTCTAGAGTTTTCAGTGTCTCCTAGGATGATGGCAGGATGAAACAACAATTGGATGATTAATATGCATGACTTTGTGTAAATCTTACCTATTTTTGGTTGGAAGGAGATCAATCCTCTTGCATTTATGTTGGCTCTCAACATTATACCATCATTCTTAAAACTGCAAGAACTATCCCTACCTCCCATTATAGGAATCGAAAATTATGATATTTGAACTTAATAACTATGGACACAATGCCATTCAGTCCCATGTGAAGGACTGAATGAAATTCCTATTTATACTTTTTTCATATTTCAACTTAGCTTTGCAATGTTTCATATCCAAACCAGGTGTAGGCTGTAAAAATCACTTCTTGCCATCTTAATTCCTCAGGAGACTATCTAATATCATTCAACAACATGTAAAGAGATATGAAAACGTCCTTTCTAAAGAAAAATCAAATAAAATATATTCTAAATTATTTTTTTAACTTTTAGTTTCAGGTTTGTTACATAGGTAAAATGCATGCTGCAGGGGTTTGATGTACAGTTTATTTCATCACACAAATAATAAGCAATCATTATGGATCCTCATCCTCCTGTCACCCTCCACCCTCAAGTAGCAACTCAATGTATCTGTTATTAAATGACTATGGTTTCAAAACTAACCCATGATGGCAAATATATGTGAACTATAATCAATTAGTTCCAGCCCAGAGCATGGCTGAAAAGGATACTGCTTCTGAAGGGAAAATTACTGAATTGATTAGTAATGCCATAGGCTCAGAATTGGGGAGTGGTGGCTTTAGTGCCATGTATTTGAGATCCATACCCTCCTTCATAAGCCATAAATTTAAAAACTACTTTATTGCAAATAAGATGAAATACAATCTTAAGATAACACATTATCTAATAAATTCCCATTTTTATAAGTACTCTGTATCTCTCCTCAGTCAAGAAAACCCTATTATCAAAATTTAGAAGGGCTAAGCAGTGAAGAACACCTCTACACAAAATACTCAGATACCCTCTCCCATGGTTTCAACATTAAACATATGCCAGTGACTTCCAAATGTTTATTCTTCAGAATCAGAATTGTTCCTGAGCTTTGGATTATATTTTTAGATGCTTATTAGACAGCTTCCTTTCGAAGATAATAACAAACTAAAAAAACAAACAAAAAAACCCCACTTCTTACTTGAAAAAAAAATTATCTTTACACATTTTCTATTTCATTAATGGCATAATTATGAACTCAAACTAGAACCTTAAGATTATTCCTCTTTTTCTTTCAATCATTTGACACAATCAGCCACCAAATCCCAGCAATGGTAAGGCTTGACTTCTACCTCTATCCTAAACCTAACCCCATTTTGGGGGGTATTAGGTTTCTACAGTTGCACAGCAAATAACCAAAACAATTAGCAGCTTAAAGGAAGATAATTTGTTATCTCACCAATTCCCTAGGTAAAAAGCCTGGGCATGATTTGGCCGAGTCCAATGCTCAGAATCATACTCATTGAAGGCTCTGAAGAAGTTTCTGCTTGTGTGCTCTTTCAAGCCATTAACAGGATCCAGTGCTGTGGAACTGAGATCCCATTTCCTTGCTGGAGTCAGCTGTGAGCTACACTGAACTCCTGGAGGCCCACCTTCCATGCCACATGGCACCTCCATCTTCAAAGCTACAATGAAGAATCTTCCTCCGATCAAATCCCTCTCATGCTTTGAATCTCACTCATAAAGAAGATGCCTATCCCTTTTGAGGACTCACGGGATTAGGTCAGATACATTCGTGATAATTCCCTTGCTTAAAGTCAATTGATTTGTGACCTTAATTATTTCTGCAATATCCCTTCACAGAAGCACTGAGATTGATGCCTGATTGAATAGCTAAGAGAAGATATGCGGATTTAGGGTGATATCTTAGAATTCCGCCTTCCACATTTTTCATGCTCACTGCTTTAGATGAGGCCCTCATAATCTCTGTATAGACCATTATAAGGACCATGTGACTCTGTCTTGAATCAGGTTCTCCCAGAAGCAGAACTTGAGATATAACGTTGCAAGTTTGGGAAGTCTATTTGTAAGGTAAACCCAGGAAGTGTTCCTGGGGAAGTAAGGAAGTTAAACAGAAAAGAAAGGAAAGCAATACAGGACTTGTTAGTAAATACAGTACTTCTTCCTTATCCCTGATAGATGCATATTAAGTCTCCCCTGTGAATAGCTGAAACCACGGATAGTACTATACATATATACCTATGATAAAGTTTTATTTATAAATTAGGCACAGTAAGAAATTAACAACAATAAACAATAACAAACTAGAACAATTATAACAATATACTGTAAAAGTCATGTGACCGTTGTCTCTCAAAGAATATTATTGCACTGTGCTCACTTATTTTCAGATCTTGGTTGACTGGGTAAGTGAAACCACAGAAAGCAAAACTGTGGATAAGGGGGCTACTGTATGTTACCACCATAGGCATCTGGGGCTCGTTCCTGCTGACAAGGGTGAGGAAGCTGAGGTATTTATCTCCCACCTCCCACCTTTATTGCTTGAAGGCTGCTCCTTTCTGTTAACATGTTGTCTGAATTTTTCTCTTCTTGATTAACTAAATACACAGATATGATTCTGTTGCTCCTCTGTCTAAAATACCTATCTGTTAATACAATCAACAAGCATGTATTGAGCATTTATTACATGCAATGCCCTAGAATAATCATTGTGGACTCAGCAGTGAAAAGGCAGCCATTAATGAAGCTTATGATGGAAACGGTCTAAAAGTTAAACTTAGGCTGGGCATGGTGGCTCATGCCTTTAATCCCAGCATTCTGGGAGGCTGAGGCAGAAGGATCACTTGAGGCCAGAAGTTCAAGAACAAGCTGGCCAACATGGTGAAACCCCACCTCTACTAAAACTACAATAATAATAATAATAATAATAATAATAATAATAATAATTAGCTGAGTACAGTGGCATACACCTGTAATCCCAGCTACTCAGGAGGCTGAGGCACAAGAATCACTTGAACCTGAGAGGTGGAGGTTGCGGTGAGCTGAGATCATACCATTGCACTACAGCCTGGGTGACAGAGTAAGATTCCATCTCAAAAATAAACAAATCAATAAAATAAAAAATAGAAGTTAAACTACAAAATTTCTTGCCAGAGTTCACAAAATCTGGTGCGAATCTAATTTGGAAGTATCTTCTTTCACATTCTCCATTAAAACCATCCTCTATTCAAGTCACCCACAGTCCTCCATGTTCTTGGAAAATGTGTACTTTCACAATTTCATCAATTTTGCTGAAACTAAAAATGTTTTTCTCTCCTCCTTTTTAGATATTTTATTTCTATAAAATACCTGGTTCAACATCGGTTTCTTCTGAGCATTACCCTGACACCTCTCCCTCTACTGTATTAATCATTCATGTTACTCCTACATCAGGGCCTGCTGCATAGGAGACTCTTCTGGAATAAATGCATTTAACAACCATGAAAGAATGCGACAATATCTGAGTGAATTCTTTCTGACATAAATAATTGTTTTGAGATTTCTCTTTGTTTTAGATTTCTATGTATGGCATTACTATATTTAGATATGTAACAGAGATAGAGATGACTACACATACATCTATGAATAGAGAAATAGACATATATAAATAAGACAAGAATAATAATGTAATAAGCATTTACATTGGTTCTTGATATTCTGGGATTCAGCACAAGAGTTAGCTGACTAATGTGTTCTTGGGGCCGGAAGAATTTAAAGCAGAAGTTCTTGTAGACATCAGGCAGAATTGAGCAATACCAAATTCTCAAATTTATGTAAACAATATCTCCTTTCTTCCAAGAAAAAAAATATTTTTTAATATATCCTCACTGTGTTTTCCCCTTATTTTCCTGCTAGACCAAGTATTTGGAAGCATAATAATAATGTATCTGACTTACTAAAAAGGCTACTTTTTAAAAAAATTCCAACTTTAATTCTGTGAAGCCCAGGACACATTGTAAAGTAGATATAAGCAATATCTGTTAAGCAATAGAAGGGCATTTAAAATCACAGTGGGCCTATACAGTGAAATACGTATTTTAACCAAAAATGTCCCACATTTGTATTGCCACTGAAAATGAACTTCTGGACTCAGAAATCTGAGGTACATAGTTGAGATTCCTTTTGTTTCCCTTGAGCCTCTCTTGGTTCAAGAAAACTGCCAGTTCTAGAACACATTTCTCTTACTTAATACTTTGTTTTTAATAGCTGCTATTGAGCTCCTATTATATGCTATGCATTCTACTATGTGTTGAGGTTTTAAGCATAATATTGAAAGAAATGCATCAAAAAAGAAAATGTCAATTACTTTGTCTCAATAAATGTTATACCCGATAGACCCCAAATTTTAAAAATTCAATTAGCAAAGGCCTGACTTAGTAAGGTTTGTGTAAAACCTCATTACCTTCTAGCAGAAACAGTTTAGATTTCAGATTAGGAATCCTATCATCATAATACCAAAAGAATACTTTCCTGAGTGAAATAGGCAAGATCAAGTTCTCCCAGAAGTCAAGAAAAGCCTAAAATACATCATTCTTTTAAGTTCCTATAATATTGAAAAATAAAGGTTATTTTATTTTAAAAATTACTAAATGTTTTAAATATTTATCTTAATCATGTTAACACTTTTGATTTAAGGATACATTTTGGGAGGCTGAGGCGGGTGGATCACGAGGTCAAGAGATTGAGACCATCCTGGTCAACATGGTGAAACCCCATCTCTACTAAAAAGACAAAAATTAGCTGGGCATGGTGGCACATGCCTGTAGTCCCAGCTACTTGGGCGGCTGAGGCAGGAGAATTGCTTGAACCCAGCAGGTGGAGGTTGCAGTGAGCTGAGATTGCACCATTGCACTCCAGCCTGGGTAACAAGAGCGAAACTCCGTCTCAAAAAAAAAAAAAAAAAAAAAAAAAAAAAGAATACAATGCAACAGAAAATTGTGCTATTCATAAGATTAGTACATGTATTTATAAATATTACTTCATGGTTTATTGGAAATCGAATGGTTCAGTTAAAAGGACACAAGTTTAAAGTTGTAAAATAGACATCTTTGGATTCATCATTAACCTCTATAATAGTATGCATATACGTACAATCACATTTGGAGAAAATGTCAAAGCCTTATTTATTAACTCCTTTGGACACTGACTGTCTAAATGTGAGGTCACACTGAAGTGTCCCAGGACATGCCCCGGTCAAAAAGGGAAAAGTGGCTGATATTTTGGAGCTGTCATTGCCCAGGACCCTGGCATACATGAGAAGGAATATTTTACTTCGGAAATATTCTCTGTTTTTAGAATTAAGACAGACTTCCCTCTCGGCACCCCCTCTCCTCACCCACAAACCAAAATCCTTCCTGCCATTAATCATGAAAATCCCTTTTGATACAAATAGAAAGTACTCTGTTCCCCCCTAACACACCACATGCGTGGCCTATAGCACGTAAGGGTGATTGCCAGTTAGAGGAGAATGTAGTACCAGGACTAGGATAAATTAGGCAGATATCTGGAAATAAGATAAGGTAGGAAAAGAAAGAAGAAAAGAGGAACCAAGAATGGCAAGAAGGAAAGAAGGAAGGAAGGAAGGGAGGGAGGGAGGGAGGAAGAAAGAAGAAATAACCTGATTTTTCAAGGGGGGGGGGAACAGAAGACCTTGTCTAACAGGGCAAAAATAGAAAGGTGCAAAAGCTCCAGGGCCTTTGCAACACAGACACTGAATCTGGGCTCTAGCCCTTCCCAACAATGAAACGATAGGGGAATTCAGGGCTCGGGCACTGCTCCGGCATAACTGCGGACAGATTTTCCCCATATGTTTACAGAATTCTGAAAGTACAGAAATAGCTGTTGAACTCTAAGCAGTTTTTGTAAAATTACCCTAGCTTGGAGATGTTTTCATTCTACCCTGGGGACTCCTTGGTGAAATCTAAATAAGTGAAAAGCTTCAGCTATTTTGGAGATTTCCTTGTGCGAAATAATATTCGGTAGATTGGATTAAACACAGAAAAAAATTGTAGATATCTTCATATTCACATAAATCAAAATGGCTGAATGTTTAAAAACAAACAAAAAAAGTGCCCTCTGGCTGAAACCAATTATGGACATTCTTAGCCAAAAGAGATAATTTATTAGATCATTTGTAACAAGCACAAAGAGCAAATGAAAACTAATGTCTATGACCTCAGCTACCACAAAAACTATGATGTTTTCTATTTATAAGAACGATCAGAATAAGGTGTCCACATGGGCCCACGGGTAGAAGGATTGGGTGGGGAGTCTGCAAAAAGCCTTCCTCATCAACACCAGGTTATCACTGACTTGGGAGACAGTCGGCTGAATAGTTGACAACTGGAGGTCACTTTTCTTTCTCCTGTGATTCTATTTGTTGACTTCATTGGCTTTCAGGCAATAATTGTTTAACTGATTAATTCACAAAGGCAAAGTGAGAACAACCCTCTTCATCTAGTTAGTTTCCATGTATTCTTCAGATAGCAGCTCAAGCATCACTTTCTCAGGGAAGCCTTCTTTGACCACAAACTCCCAACACAATCAAGCTAAATATTACATTGGATAGGCCATAATCAACTTCCATCTGTCCCTTAGGAAAGAATCTCCAGAGTACAGAAACAATGTCTGTTCTGCTCACCATGATAGCTCAGTGCCTTTAGTGAATACTCAGCATTCACTAAAGGGACTAGCCTTTAGTGAATACTCAGTAAACGTTTTTTTTTTTTGAGATGGAGTCTTGCTCTGTTGCCAGGCTGGAGTGTAGTGGTGCAATCTCGGCTCACTGCAACCTCCGTCTCCTGGGTTCAAGCAATTCTCCTGCCTCAGCCTCCCGAGCAGCTGAGACCACAGGCGTGCGCCACCACGCCCGGCTAATTTTTGTATTTTTAGTAGAGACAGGGTTTCACCATGTTGGCCAGGATGGTCTCGATCTCTTGA